>VZRH01001377.1:1163887-1180831 GCA_013397555.1 Urocynchramus pylzowi | reverse complement strand
AAAAAAAAAAAAAAAAAAAAAAAAAAAAAAAAGAAAAAAAAAGAAAAAGAAAAAAAGAAAAAGAGCCTAGTGCTACAATCCTTGTAAAGCTGTAAATGCAAATGGGGACCATCTCATCATCCATAAAAAATAATCTATAGTTTTATAGGCTTTTCTCGCTCTCCTTTTCTTTTTGCCCTCAAATCAGCAACATATTCCAAACAGGATCATTTTATTGAGACAAGGAAAAGTAGAAAATTTCCAAAAATAAAAGAGAAACACTTTTAAAGATTTTTACATTAAAACAGTTTGTAGGCAATTATTTCGTTTCGCAAAATGGCTCCTTTAACCAACTGAGAAGCCTTAAAGTCCAATTTACACCTTTTCTTAGCTGCAGGATAAGATATGTTTCTTCATCACGATTTTCTAAATTGCTTGAACATCACGGTTACCTAAAAAAGGGGGTTCAGATTTTTCTTTGGTTTTCTTTTTTTGCATTAATTTTTGGTTTCTTTGTATTTTAACAGCCTCAGCTGTATGCCCAAAGCATGCTGCAGATCACAGAGACAGAGATGTGACCAAATTTGCCTCTGGCTCCCTGAAAGTATTCAAGGAAACTTGAGGTGCTGCAGCATAGCCTGGAAGTTCTTCCTTTTCCAACATCCCCCTAAGTAAAATCCCTGCAGGATGGCACAAGAGCAGCCAGCACTGCAGCTTTCCCCGTGCTCACATCCTGTGCCACAGTTAGTTCCCTGTTTTTCAAACACAGTTTGGGAGCTGTGGGTCTTTGCCATGACCTTGTGAAAAGGATGGTGCAGACCAGGACAGTGCTGGGTTTAATTTGGGTCCACACTCTGTAGATGACCAACCCTTGGACATTAAGGCTCAGGAAACTACCTTACACAGGACTTTAATATAAATTAGGAAAACGGTCTTGAAGAAAATATCTTTTATAAGTACCATTCCAGAGAAACACTTGTGTGGGAAAGCCTCAAGATGAAATTCTGGATGTGTGCTCTGCATGGAGCAATCCCATGAGAAACTTGATCTATGGTTAACATTCAAATATAAACTCCTCTTACACATAAATGACTGGCCATAGTGCATTTAATTTCCCTGCATAGCACAGAAAATATGATACAGAATAATCTGAAGGCAAAGGCAAGGCAGTACAAAGAATAAATGGACACTATGAAAAATATAATTAAAAATGCTGTGATGTTAAAGCAGCAAGCAGTATAGAATTAAAGTCTGTTACCTTACAATGTGAACAGGCCCAAACCAAGCCTGGCATATTACAGGTATTACCCTACTCACTGCAGCACAAACAATTCTTGTTTCATAAGCATATTGTTATCACAAGAATTTACTCTTGTAAAATCTTTCACCTTTGGGGAAAAGGGGTTTAAGTTGCTTTCCTTAAAGACTCTGCAGGAAAAAAAAAAAATTGCAGACAATGGTATGAATACCAATTAGGTGATAAACTCTGAAGCTAGTGTAAATATAGAATGAAGAAATTGGAGACACTAATTAGAATCTTAGTATCAGGTACTGCTGAATTCTGAGGGTCTGTATTACCCAAACAAGGCAATATATCTGATGTGCTGCATAATAGGTTTTCTGAAGTAAAGATCATGGACAGAGATGACAACTAAAAGCTATAGGCCAAGAATGTATGGTAAAATTAAAACAGGGTTTAAGTAAAAAACTCCACTTTACATAGAATTGTTTCTAGATAATTACTACTAGCCAATTAAAGTGGCAGTTATTCCAGCTGCAGGTAACGACTCAGAAAGACCCTTCAAAGCAGAGGAGAGAACAGCAGCCTGACAATGAGGATATCACTGGAGACAGGCATGGATTTCCAGACAATTACCAAAGCCAGCTTTGTTACAAATTGCTCCTACAGACACGGCTTGCGTGCTATCAGCAAACATCTGCAAGCCTACTCGCTGTGCTTGTGTGCTGATAAAAATAAGCCAAGTTCTCACAGTCACCCATGCTTGACAAATTACAAAAAACCCAAAACACAGCTTTTATCTGGCAGATCCACATTATTGGCTGGAGAGGTCATTACAGAAGGAACTGGTCTGAGAAACCAGATATTGCCAGGTCAGCAAGAAGCCAATGAACTGACAGATATCCAGACTTTCATTTGTGCCCTTCCTCAGAGTCACTCTTTTTCCAATTAAAACATTAATCTTTAGAGTGTCATAAAGTGAAAGGCTATGTGTGTGTATGGGTGTATTTATATATGTAAAATAGTAGATTTTATATTAAGTGATCCAAAGCATACTAAATGGTCATTCTGCAGTATTAACCTCATAGATCAATCACCAGCAAATTGATCTGCAAAACTTACTTTATTCATGTGCAGATAAAAAAGGAAAACCTTAGAATGTTTCATATCAATAACTATTTCTATTCTAGGATTGTTTTTAAACTGATAGATATATAATAGCATCCTATTATAGTGTCATTTAGTTGGTTAATCAAGCTATTGATTTTTTTTTCTTCTTTTGCTTTTGGTTTGGGTTTTGTTTCTTTATAATACAGATACAGACATGTACTTTAAATACATACTCTTGTCAGTAAAATTTGAATGCAAAAAAGAGGTGAAGACCATGAAGTGCATTAAAATTACAGTCTGTTCTCATCTATCACTCTACCTAAAACTTGACATTTTGGTGGATAACTTCATTACTTATGGAACACATACATGCTGCTTATCTTTAGCTCTTGGAAGAGAATTTCAAGGATGTGAATGCAAGATGAAAGTTGGGTCATTAGTATCCACACACATTTTCAATAGGACAATAGGGGTAATTTTGGTCATTAATGACATTTGGATACCTTTCTGTTTTGCATTGGAAATGCAGCGCTAGGTTCTGTGCTTGCACCCACAAATCAAAACACTAGTGTTGTGCTCTTTGCCCCACTTAGCAGGGATTTTTTTTGCTATGAATCTTTTGAGAGAAGCAGAGGTTGCCTCTGCTGCACTAATTTATCAAGTTGTGGGCTCTGCAGGTGAGATTCTTTCCCTGAAGCACAGCAAAGATGTGTAGGAATTATGCCTTTGTGAAGTTAGAGAGAGAACTTCACACCCTGTGTGTGATGCTCAGTAAATACACCCCAAACCAGGAGTATGTTTTCTTTGTTTTTTAATCAATTAGTCCCAGAAGGTAAATCCTGCCTGCACTGGGGCTGTTCTTACCCTCACAGCACGAGCCCCACCTGGCTCTGCATCAGGGCTTGCTCCCCCTCTCCATCCCACAGCTCCTCTGGCCATTTCTGTGAGTGCAAGAAGCTTGAATCAGCAGAAAGAGGAGGCAGAAATTTAATGAGCTCTAGGACCAAGCCTGCCATAAGGAAATTTTTACACAGTTTTTTACAACTCGGATAATGTTCCTCAGTGGAACTGTAGGTTGTACAAGCAGGCAGAATGTTTGGCTCTCAGAGCCACAAACCAATCACTTTGGAAAGCTGTTGATACTCACTCGTAGCCCATGTAAAAAATCCTGGTTTGGTACTGATTTGTACTGTAAATCTTACTTCCCAGAGGCAGTACTTTGCCCTTGCTTACAGCAACAGAATTGAAGAGGAACTCTACTGAAATGAGTAGCTTAGACTTAGTGATTTAAAGAAGAGTAAAACTCTTCTGGCAGTCATCTGAAGAATAAATCCTGTTCCTTGCATTTACAAAATTGCTCATAGATTCATTGTGTCTCAGAGTATTCCAGATATGTGGCAAGGCAGTGCAAATGCTTCTGGTGCTTACACCCAAGGATCTTTATGTAACAACTTGCAAGAGTTTTCCAGGTTCATGATACCAGGAAGAAATCACAGATGTAGTTTTGGACTAGATGCCTTTAAAGATCCCTGACAGCCCAATGTATTCTGTGACTCTATATAAGCAATACAAGCAGAACCAGTAGAGCACTGATGCTTTAAGATTTTAGCTTTTATATTTTTCAAATCCTATACTGCATTAGTGCACAGCTCTGAACTCCATATAAAGTGTAGTTAACTGTCTTCACATTTTGGTCAGACAAAACAATCCCTCTGAGCCTGTGATCCAAGGACACACCACAGCCTCAGACTCCTGAAGGTATAAACAAAAGTGATTTGGGGGGAGCAAACTGGGGGTAAATGACTTCATTACCTGAAACTGTAACTGGAGGATTAACCCCTGATGTGTGAATGAACCAAACTCATAATTGTGTGAAAAACTCGTGGCCATTGTCCATCCTGGGTGCAGCCTCTGGGAGACTCCTGACTGCCTAAGGTGTATCTGTTGAAGGCCTTCAATAAATACCCACTTTTATTCTCTTAACTCAGTCTATTCTCTGTTCCAGGTAGCCACTGCACTGTGAGCAGCCACAGCCACGATGCAATTGCTGTTATCCAGCACTGTTGGCCTGGGTGACCACACGTGAGCAAGGTTGTCCCTCACACTGTCCCACATCAGAACTGCACAGGTGGGATTTGCATCTTCTTCACTGATAGCCACACACTGAGCTGAAGTGACTCTGCATACCATTGCTCAGCTTGAGAACTGCACCTTGAAGGAATTGCTTTCTGAACAGCCCAAATTCTTTTCCTTCCTGGGGAGATGCACCTTTCAGACCTTGGCAGTATTTAACAGACCTTTCCATTTGCCCATGGCTACCAAGTGAAATGGCTCGTGGCAAAGCCAAAGTTTCTTGGAGTCTGCAGCACTGGCATCCTGAGAGGAAAGTGTTTTATTCTGCACAATAGCCACAGCCAATAACTGCACAGGGAGGAAGGGCAGAGTACCTTAATCTCCTCTCCTAAACAGCTTAACTAACTATAGAAGATGCAGTGCCTTGCATTCAATAACTACTCAGTGCTTTGACTTGTTCCAGGAACGCATTACAGAGACTGTCAATAAACTTTAATTAGCAATATATTTTTAGTGGCACTGCTACAGCTTGCTGCAATGAAACATTTCTCCCAAGAATTTCTAAAGCTTTCCTAAAAGAAACCTTGACACTTAATAATGAAAGACATTTAGAGATTGTCATATAACAGCATCCATTAGGGCACTGTATTCTTCTCACTAGGACTTGGTAAGGTTACCTTGAACATGTAAGTCTCATTTGAAGTAGTCTTTACTTTTCTGTTAAGAAAATGAGCAATCATTTGGCAAAAATCAGGTGCAGCTGACAAAGTTAAACACTTTCTTTCACCTTTTAATGAGACCACGGCAATGGCCTTACTGTCCTAAAAATAGCAAAGGAGAGGGAAACATTTAAAACTTGTGTATGTGTGTGCAGTGTGCACCTGCATGCACAGCCAGGCTAATTTTGCAAAGGAAATGTCACGTTCTTCAATGACCTCCAGGATAACAAGCTTGAAATTGTGGCTTCAAAACTGTATCGTGCCTATAGCTTTTGAAATCATTGCAAAGGCACGTTGCATGCCATCCTCATGCATGAAAGTGCTGCTCCCAACAGCTCTACAAAACTTTGTGATGAGCTATGATGAGATGAGGTAAACTGTGACCTGAAACCCTGTCCCTTGAGAAGGCAGAGAGAAGTCTTTTACTGTATAAACATGAAAGATCTAAATATCACCTCTTTTTGGAATAAATATAGCCTCTTTTCTTTACATAACTATACATATCTTCACTTTTCTGCCACACCTTGGCCCAGATTGGAAGTCATCAAGGACAAAGAATTCCTTCTACAACTTTTGTCACATTTATCTACAGCTCTATATGCAACAGACACGGAGAGGGGGAGGGAGAAGCATCTCTTCTACCTGCATGTGTCTGTGTGTTTCCATTACAGGAGGGAACAAACCAAACCAAGATATTAATGACTCATTCCAACATCACAATGCACATGATTGATATAATAACTGCACACACCATTCAGAAGGAGCATTTCACCTTCATTTGCATGCAGGTAACACTCCCAGTGTGGTGCCCCAGCCTGTGTGTTCAATACACTGCAGCTCTAGCCTCAAGCAAGGTATTATTTACTCCCTGCTTTTCATTCATTTCATCTCCAGTGTTTGGAACAATCCTGTGCTGCATTTACACCTGAATTTCTAGAACTTCCTACACTAAACTTCGCATGCAATACTACAAAGAGTATTTTGATCTGCATGTTATTTCTTTTTGTGCTCCTTTTTCCTCCCAGAAATGCTGTATTAACATACATGAAGAAGCAGTGTGATGCCAAGGCCCTGAGGTGAGTCCCACAACTGCAGGAGTGTGCAGGTTACCTGAGAGGTTTTGGGTCAAGCTGCTCAAACTAAAACCCACCCCCTGTTCAGCCAACTTGCTGTGACTCCAAACAACTCCTCTCACTCCTGCAGGAATCATTTGTTGTGTACTAGCAGAAATCATTTGAAGCTCCTCAAAGCTCTGATGTAGGTGGCCCTCAGGGATAGCTGTGAACAGGAGAATTGCAAAGAGCAGGACCAGTGCTGTGCACGTCTGTGTGGTTATTCAGATTAATCACAATCTGGTCCAGTGGACCCAAGGTCCAAACAAACTCATTAGTTTTAAGCTAGGGAGCCTTCAGGTGTGCCACATTTTTGAGCCTGGGATTAGTTTATGAGACAAAACGATTTTTAGTGCTATGATGCAGAAGCCATTCTAGTCTGCTAACTATCTGAAACACTGAGATCAATTTTGAGAGTAAAACATCAATTACCTCACTTACTGAGACAGGATAAGCAGCAATTAAAAGGGTAGGGAATGCTGCTCTGCATGAGGTTGCTTGTCTGGTTTTTCAGTATATCACAGCAATTGTTTTGATTTCTAATTGTGTCTAGAGACTGGGATTCAGGCCTTTTACACCTCAGCGTGCATATTCTGAGACAGGGGTGTCTCATTACTTAGATAAAAATTCCTGATTTGTCTCAAGCAGGCACATACAATTGCAAATAACAATTAATTTCCATTGTGAAAAGATACTTTTGCTTAAGAATTATGACCTGGGCTCAGCTACACTGTAATACACATCACAGACAAATAAGTCTAAACTATGGCGTTTCGGGTATTTAGCACACACCCTTACATAAAGAGATAAATCCTGCAGGAACTGAGCACCTCTAGAGAAAACACAGCTTTGGTCTTGCATCTGCTGCATGGCATGAAGATCTCTGAAGTCTGGAAGTTTAGGAAGGCCAGAGAATATTCCTGAAAGCCTGGAAACAATGAGCAAGTGTCCAACACAGGAGGGAAAGAGCTGCTGGTTGCTCACACCAAGCAGCACTGACAAACTGGGCACAGGTCAGCCAGAGCTTCACAGAGGTCCAGAGACAGCAAAATCTTATTGCAGTGACCAAACAGGCAGCTGAACAGGTATCCTTCCATACCTAGAGATGGATCCAACCTCTGTGATGGAGAGAGCCCTTCATCAGATGGGCCAGATCATCAAAAGCAATGGAAAGCTCAGCAGGGATGTTCTGCTCAGTAATGCCCTGACAGTTTCCCTGAACTCCTCCAGCTGCTGAGCTGTCCAAGCAACCCAGGGGTGAGTTTTTTAGGGACCTGAGCTGTCCAAACAACCCAGGCACCTGACTCAGGTTCCCAGGACCTGCAGCAGCTGATTGCCCATGGACAGAGAGAGAGCTGGAGACCCCAAGTCACAGATATTCAGTGGCTCTAAAGCATCCACGTGGCAAAGCTCTTTAAATAAATCTCAATTTTTAAATTGTAATAAAAAAAAAAAATTCCCTCCATTCTAAATAAAGACAAAAATCTAGTGTACAACATCAGACTTTCCAGGAAATTGGTTATATTTTTCCCTTTTTTTTTTACCCTTTTCCCCAGTCTGAGCTGTCACTGTACCTCTGTCTGGTTGTTGGTAAAGATAAAGCCCTCTTGTAAAAATGGGAAACCTCCTTCTACACTCTATCCTTGGCAAGTGTGCAGCAGTGTGACAGGTTACAGATGCAGACTGGCAAGAGAGCCACACTTCTCGCTCAGTGCATGCTGCCCATGCTAGGAAGGAGCAATAATTCATTAAAATGACTGCACAGCATTCTTTACTAAAAAAAGCCAGACTTAAAATGCATCATGGAGATGTCTTGTTGGTTGTTTTCTTTTTTTTCTTTTTTTCTTCCAAGCCTTTCATTTGATTCCTGAAACACTGTAATTCATATGTGTACATTTAGCAACCTGGAGATTTGGGATTAATAACACTGCAAAGAAGGGTTAAAAAACACCAAGCCACTTTCACCTGCCCAACTCTGATAGGTATCAATCATGAGAATTCTTTTTACCTAAAGGGAATAAAAAAAAAAACAACCCTTGATTTTATAAAAACAACAAATTGTGAGCATCTATTAAAGAGAATTTTTTCTTTTTTCCTGCATATTTAATAATGTTTCTCAGTGCTGCTCAATTCCTGGAGCTGAATCTCCTGAGTAAGCACTATTTGACCATATCTTAGAGTGTGTGTGTGTGTGGTTTGCATTTTAAGGCTGGGGCCAACATTGATTTTATTTCCTCTTAGTATTTTATAGTTATTAGACTGCAACAAATTTTTCTTAAGTCAAGTATGGATTTAAATACGGAAGCCAAGAAGGAAAGGCACTCCATCTGTACTATGCCATAAATTTAGTATATTTGTGGTTTCTTTTTTTTTTTTAAATTAATTTTTTTTACTGTTACAGTTAGAGGGGAGATAACTGTGTGCTTAGTTTATGTAGCAGCTCCTCTGGAAAGCCAAGGGAGATGTTGAAGCCCTGGAAACAGCCATGGAGTGCTGGTCTGGCCTCGCCTTGCACCTCACCAGCTGTTTGCTCCTTGCTTTACAAGGAACAGTGTTGCCACCATCTGTCTTTAGGAGAAAAGAAACTGAAAACATACACATACACAAAACCCAAAACCAAACCAAACCAATTGCAAAACCAAACCCACTGAGAAAGAAAGAAAAAATGGGGAAATGTTTTTCTCAAAGGAAGTCAATAGCATAAGTGAAATGGGGGATGGGGGTGTGGGAAAGGATTGATAGGATTGATATCCATAGGGATTGTAATAGAAAATGGATTGAGTGAAACACAAAAAGAAGCAAGGAAGGAGTTTCTCTGCATTTTACATAGCTTTGCTATCATTATCTAAATATCCATCTCCATGAGAAATAAGACAAACCTGGCATTTCACAGGGAGAGCAGGGAAGGAAGACGAGCAGCTTTTGGTTTTATTTGATAGTTCTGAACTAATTATATAAGAAATATGTCTATAATCACTTCTTTTTGAGAAGAAAATAAGTTCAGCAGCTATCTAGGTATTAGGAAAAAATCTTAAAGGTTTCATACATTCTTGTTGTACATGTCATGTTCCAGCTTCAGTAATGTGGAATGCCTGGGGCCCAGAGAATAAGAGAAGAACTATTCTTCATTACCAGGTTATATAAAATCCCTCTCTGATATCTGGAATTATTTTCTAAAAATGAAAAAGAATACTGCAGTCCATTTTCAGTGCATTTTACTCCTTATAGTGCTCAATAACCAAGTTTCAAAACCCATTTTTCCTTTGTTGTTCAGAGGCAAGGAGGAGCACATGAATAGTGATTGCCAGATAGGTGGTGAGAAATTCCCTTTCCTGCTGAGCCTTGGTAGTCAGCTCTAAGCTGAACAACCCCACATAGGATCAGGACAGCACAGCCTAAATCTTCCTAAAAGCAGTAAATATTCTCCTGAATGGACCGTGGGCACCGTTGGCATCCTGCTCCAACAGGAACTAAACCAATTTTAGGTGGAATATCAAGCACTGTGTCCTAGCAGAGCTGGAGTCCATTTCAGCCTGGCTTCAAGGGCTTGAAGTGAGGTCTTTCCTCCCCTAATGGGCACACTCAGCTCACACATCCCAGAGGAGCCAGAGCTCCTCAGTCCATCCCCAGAGCTCATGCCATCTCCCTTCCCTGCTCCAGCAGCCCTCAGCTGAGAAATGCCACGTGCATGGCTTCAATGAGATGGAAAAAAGAGCACAGAGCAAGTCAAATATTAATGCATTATTGCTGACAAGCTTGACACTATCTTCTGGTATTTACAGGTTTCAAAAAGCTGAAATTCTTCCCATGTGACTGCCAGTAAAATACAGCCACGTATATGATGCAATGTGGTGTTATCATGCACAACCCCAGTGGAAAAAGATATCTTAACCACCCATGTTTAGGTCTAAGGGCATACCACAACACAAATAAATAGTGCAAAACCCCCACAAATATGTACCAGAGTGTACTGAGCTTAAGAATCAGGGCCTGTTTCAACACAAGAGCAATTCTGCTGTTAAATACAAAAAAAAAAATGGTATTTTTTGGTATTTAACAGCAGTCAACAACCCCACCAGTCAACAAGCCTTCCCAGTAGTACCCAGCTGTACCTGACACTTGGCCTCAGCTGTAAAAGAAACAAGCAGGATATCAGCAGAACTGAGGATCATCATGATGACTTTTATTGCTCTGGAAATATTTAAAAATACATAAATGAATAAAAGCCAACCCTTTCTTTTTTTACCTTGCAAGAGTCTGTATTTAAGAGACAAATGTGGCAAATCATAGGAGGGGAAAAAAGAAGGAACATTCTGCTTTCTTTTAATATCTAGATCATGTTAATTGATCCCAGTAGAGTCCCTCATTGCCAGACTACTGCAATTAGCTCACCGATTTCTGTATTTGTATGATCTTGCTTCTGCTAATTACAGATGAAACAATCCTTTGGAGGAGGTTAAAATTCCCCTCTCTTTTCCTGGGGAAAAGCATTAACACCTTTTCAAACACTTGCAAGTTTGTAAGACCTTCCAGGGTCACCATTTGCATTACAAGTTTTAGTTCAAGAGCACAACTTAGAAATTAGCAAAGGCAATGGCAGCGAGCAAGGAAAGTAGAGGCAGCAGCACCTTGTCACTGCAGTTCCATGGAACAACCAGATTCCCATGGAAAAAGCATGGCTCTTCACCTGCCCAGTCCTATGTGCCATGAACTAAGTTTTAGCTGTTTGTGATAAATTAAAAATAAGGAAAATATCAAAACACCACCATAAAACCCACAAAAAACCTAAAGAAGTGTGTGACAGAGGCCCCTAAAATACTTCATTGAAGGTACCACAATCACAGAATCCCAGAATGGTTTGGGTTGGAAGGGACCTCAAAGATTATCCAGTGCCACCCCCTGCCATGGGCAGGGACACCTTCCACTGTCCCAGGCTGCTCCAAGCCCTGTCCAACCTGGCCTTGGACACTTCCAGGGATCCAGGGGCAGCCACAGCTTCTCTGGGCACCCTGTGCCAGGGCCTCCCCACCCCCACAGAAACCAATTCCTTTCTAAAATCTAACCTAGCTCTGCCCTCTGACAGCTTAAAGCCACTCCTGCTTGTGCTGTCCCTGTTCAGGACTGTCTGTGAGGATTTACACACACCTATGGAACGATGTTAAACTGCTGACAGCCACGTTCAGCCTTTACAGAAGTTCCTCTCTTTTGTAGATACCGTGTTGGAACTTCACAGATGACTGGTGGTATCTAACAACTTATTTGAGAGAAAAAAAAATAAAAAATAAAAAAAAAAAAACCATTGCTGGAGTCAGTTTGTTTGGGCCAATGTCTTCAGGGTATCCATTACTACTTCAGCCTTAACAAAGTGTTTTCATTTTGCCTAATATTGAGGTGTTTTGCCTTTTTGCCTCAAATAACCACAGTAATTTCAAAGAGAGGAGGGAAAATATCTGAACTCTTTCACTTAGACTTTACAGAATTATTCATAGCAGCTTGCAAGTCTACTGGGATTATTCAAAACTTGAAAAGAAACCCAATATTTCTATTCTAATATTGCATGTACAGCTCTCCAGCAATTATAAAACACACTGCTCAGTACTTTCTTTAACATAGGCTGGTTTGAAATTAATTGTTCTGGAAAGAAGTAAGTAGATCTCATTTACTGCTGGAACATAACTTGAATACAGTTTTCATGTATTAAAATTATTCCCTGGTGGCTAAAAGAAATTAACAAAGTCTCAGGGAAGGCAAGGGTTTGTTCCACAGCAATTAGCTACCATCACAGAGACTGAAGTCCCCTTCTCTTTATTATTACTCCTATGATGGGAGGTTAAAGTGAACTGTTAACACTTCACACTAATCAAAAACAGGTTTAGAAAATACACACTGTACCAAGCCATTCCTCACAGAATGAGATGCTATTAACACCCAGGATGGTGGTATTACATTCACAACTTGGTCAACTTATATTTTGGTTATACTGCAATATTTTTAAAGGAAAAAACCCTGAAGAACATGAATTCTATTTTCTACTTGCAAAGAAACAGAAAGATACAGTCTTTGTTGTCAGCTCACTTAAGCAGCCTGAAAACCATTTCAGGCTTATTGATCACTTATTAATCTAGTATTTAATTATTTTTTTTCTATTGAAAACAAACACTTTGGAATACTTAAAACACTTAGGATAAATTATCTCCTTAATTTTATCCCTGCATTTACACTGTAATCATGGTAGGAGTCTTGTTTCTTTTGTCCCCACAGGTACAATCAACATTAGGGAGGAAGAAGAAAAGACCCACACAAACACTGGCTGATCATTTCCCCACAACATTAATAAAATTACACTGCACTAAAAGTGAAACAGAAGATGTGAGCTGCAGCCTTGAAGTGCTGGCTTTCCTACAGCAGGGCATTAGGCTGAGGTGGCAGGACAATTCCTGCTCACACACGCCCAGCTGGATGCTCCAGCATCCAAGAGGCTTCAGCAAGGCCTGCAGAGCTCCTAATCTCTCATAACAGTTGTTGCCAGCACACTTTAACAGGAACAGGAATATTTTAGTTTGCTTGCTAGTTGCTTAAATAGTTGTCCCCAAGCTTCTCTGCCTCAATAACTTCTTCAAAGGAAAAAAGCCCAGTGATAGCAGCAAAGTGATTTAGTTCATGAAAAACCCCCTACGTTTGCACATAGAAATAAAGCCAGGTTCTACTGAAGAGTTTCAGGACCTGTGAAGTGTCAAAACCCCAGTCCAATTCATGCACAAACACTTGTATCTGAAAAGTGGCAAATTACTACAGCTGAAACATAAAAATCCCCACCCAGAACTAGAATTAAAGCAGTCAATGATTTCCAGAAGGCAAAACAGAGTGATCCACAGATGGGCTCAGGTGCTTCCTCAGTGCTGAGGCAGCCATCCATTTTCCCCTGTCATTGCCCAAACCCCAGAAACAAAAGCCCCTGAGCCCTGAATGCTGAGCAGCTCCAAGATCTGTCATTCATCCCCCCCCAAGAAAAACAAATAATTGAGAAATACTGCTGACAAGGGATATGGAGAAAAAAACAGTCATAGCTCCTCTGCAGCTCCCAGTGGGCCTTTCCAAGCACAGCAGGAAGAACTCAGTGCTCCAGGGAAATGCAGGAGAGCAGGACACACCTTCCTTAAACAGCCACTGCCAAGGGGTTTCTTCATGGACCCTGCAGCCTCCTGACATCCTCCTGGGCCTTAAAAGGTCAAGCCAACAGCAAAGCAGAGTCAAAATGACAATGAGCAGGCTCATAGAGATAAATTTCATGATAAAAATTAAGTATTAGTATAAAAGTAATAGTAGAAAAGTCAGTATTTTAATATGAACTGAAAGACTTAGTCCTTAATGTGACAGATGCTGTATTTTGGAAAGGATTCAGGTTGGTTTTATAATTAGTAGATGACCACTGAATCTAAACTGTAGCCACAGGTCTGGCTGTACTTATATTAATAAGAATCCATTATTCCTCCAATCAACACCTAAAACTGACCAGACTGACATTAGTAACCATGGGCAAACATGGGCAGAAGTTAACTAAATTTGAATTCTCCACAGGTCTGTTAGGAGTATTATTTTTCCCATCAGATCTTGAAGCCTTTCAAAAACCAGACTGATTTGCAGCACAGGTGGCTGGTGGCTCACAACTCAGCAATGTCCTTTCTCCTCATGGCCAACAGCAAGAGACCAGTGTTCAAATGCCACAGTTAACTGGAGATCTTGCACACATCTTAGTGCTCATAGCTGGCTTTGATTAAAAGACAGAGTTTCACACGATTTTAAGGATTACCTTTTGCAAGCCAGCCAAGTTGCAGTGTTTGAGTGCCACTTAACGTGGCGTTTAATCAGGAAAACGACTGCGGCACTGCCCGATGAGGCTGCCTCCACTGCTGCCTGCTCAATTTTTCCCCATAATAGCAGGATATACTTTATTGTGACAGGGGCCCAAGCAGTGGAATTCCAATATGCTATCCATCAGGCTCTCCATTATTGGATTAGCTGGATGTGGCATCATTACCGCTGCACTTTCATGCCTATCATTGATTGTGGCGTTCCTTCTATTTCACAATTAATGCAAGTCAGCTGGATTGATCAATCTTCTGATGAGTTTGAGCCACAGTCAATATATTCTTATGGCTCTGTGCTACTGATCTGTATGTTTTATAGCTGTGCCTAAGGATTTGTCATTCTGGCTACACATTTTCTTGGTGTTTTGTTTTTTTGTTTTTTTTTTCTTTTTCTTTAGATACTCCTGCTCCCAGCTTGCTGCCTAAACCACAAAGTGTTTATGAATGACTCACATCGCATGAAGAAAAGAGGGGGTAACTAAATTCATCACTGGGAAGAATTCTCTTTAAAAAAAAAATAAATAAATCACACTCTTGAGTTGGCTCAGCAGCAGCCAGTCTGAAAGCTGAATGCTGAAAACACTGAGCTTCCAAGGAATTGCAGAGATTTCAGACAAGTGCAAGAACTTTCATTCCTTGCTTACACTGACAGCAGGTTTGTGAGATGTGGAGATATGTTAATAACTTGATTGTTAATGTTTTTTCTAACACCATGATAGCTCTAATTGTTTTTTAAACCTTATTCTTCTTTCAGAGGGTAAAGAAGTGTGCCTGAAAATCTCTTGACAGTGAGAGGGAGAAAGAAATTATGGGGAATTAAGAGAAACAGTGAACCGCAATATTTTCTTAACACCATTCTTCTGCTACCCTGTGTCACAAACATTGCTATCCATTTTTGAAAATTTTCTTTACAGAGTAGAATAAAGTTACTGTCATTTGCTAATAAAATGCAGACTATACATGAAAGTGCAATAATATATTTCTGAATATTCTTTGTAAATGTGTCTTTTGTCTGCCTGCTACAGAATGTACCCAGATCAATGCCTGTACTTTTTAATGTCCATAAAAACCCAGAAAAACCCAAACAAAAAGTCACCAAACACAAACCAAACTAAAGCAACCTAAAACTTGAAAGATCAATGTTAATGCTGGTTCACAATTATAGTTCCATTTCCATTCATCTACATCCCAGCATTATAAGAAGCCTCAATTAACAGAAGACACCAAATTTAAATATAAGAAAATGAACTGAAAGTTGAACAAAGAGTAAAGTATGTTAATGAATACATTCAAATTAGAGTTTGGTCTTTCTGGACTGATTTGCACACACAATGCCCTCATTAAATGAAGAATAATTGCTTTTTTTCATCACTCTCATCTGGTTGGCAAAGCCAGGACTGGTGAGAACTACAAGGTATTAGCAATGACAATTACACTGCAATTTTGCAACAGTGATACCACATTTTTAAATACCTTGTTTTGTCTTGTGGAATCTAGACTTATGGGTGAAAGGCACTTATGACTGAAGTCTTTTTAAAATTTATTCCAATTCAAAAAGCAAAACAACCCCTGAACCATTTTTACTTTAAGACCTGAAAATACCACCAAAACAGGAAGAAAAAGAAGCACACTGTCTGACAGGTGGAAATGCTCTGTTAAATATAAAATGAGTTTTATTGAAAGCATGCAATGTGTTCCCTCAAACATCCTGGTTTTGAAGAGAGCAGGCATTTCACATTATCCATACATAATTCAGTCCCACTGAAAGGGCTCTACCTAAACTATTTTCCATTGCATTCCTAGGAAATTTGGAATACAAAAGACAGAACTTGTACCTTAAACAAGGATAATATAATACAACATCGAGCTGTTACAGAGCTTTCAAAAGCACTTGGAAAACCAAGGAGCAACCCATTCCCTGCAGTGCCAGGCAGAGAAGGATCACTGCTGGAATCACTGGTTTTCTCCATCTGGAATAACATGAACCAAGAAACATGCCAAATCATTTGAAGTCTATTTAAGTCTTAAATTAGTTCGTGAATCTATATTTAGGCTGCCTACATATATGGCCTGGATTTAGAAATGCAGAGAACAGCAAATCTTAGCAAGTCACTGTACCCAAAAGTGCTCACATCTTTCAGGAATCAGGCCATTATATTTAGATGCCTAATTATGGGTATGAAATTTGAACAAACTTAGCCTAGAGAATTTTAGCCTAGATAGGTGCATATGACATCACAAAGGTTTTGAAGTTGCTCTGAGATATGATACACTATGGCAGAGAGCTCACATTCATGTAAAAGTGAAAAAAAAACCTCACCTGGTAATTATAAATATATTACAATATGTTTGTTAATATGTACAATATTAATATGTACAAAATACAATATTTTTATGTTAATATGTTGGGTACTTACGGAGAAAAAAAAAAATCCCTATTTTATTTCTGTTAAAAAGACTGCAGTATTTCAGGTGCAAAGGGAAACAAATTAACATTCCATTTAATCCTGTTACCAGAAGATAAAGACTAAGCACAGAAACTTTTCTGTTTCAGGAAATTTGGCAATGAGGTATCAAATAAAGACAACTCTAAAAATAAGGTAACAATTACTCTTAGTGTGTAAATAATTTTTAATTTATCAGATATTTGGGGTATTATTTTACATCACACCATATTTCAAAGGATATTGAAAAGCAATCCCAAATCTTGCAACTAAAAGATTGAGAATCAATTTTTAAATTGTACCTGCAAGTCCATTCTTAGAGGACAACATGTTGTTGTTGGTTTTTTTTTTTTTTTTTTTTTTTTTTTTTAAGGGGGAATCAGCTTTTTTTTTTTTTTT
>VZRH01001377.1:1150420-1163847 GCA_013397555.1 Urocynchramus pylzowi | reverse complement strand
TTTTTTTTTTTTTTTTTTTTTTTTCCCTATATAGTCACCAAATGACTCAGTCTGCTGGGAAATATGGATACTAAAATGTTTTGGTTCTGACATTGGTGTAACCTGTTGGAGCCTTGTCAGACTTTCAAACAGAATCTTCTGCACTTCTGAACTAATTCCCTTTCTAAGAAGTGTTGGCTGCACTTTGGCCTGATGGTACTGCACAGATCCCTGAAGGTTTGCTGCCACAGAAAAGCTCAACTTGATAAAACCCTCCATGAGCACCAGGAGAGGCTGAGCCCAACTCCTCCCACAGACACAAAGCTCACTGGGGGTCAAGTGGGCTCTAAAAACAGAGCAGGAATGCAAAACTGGTGTGTCTTTCTCTGCTGCTCTCTGTATTTTTGAGGATCACTAATGCAAATGTATTTCTGTTTTCAGGAACTGAGCAAGAAGAAAAGAGCCAACCAGAATACTAAATTTTTAACATTGCTGTGATTTACCATGTTTGGGATGTGTTTGCCCAGTAAAACACATGTGAATGGCATCAGGAATTTAGATGGATGGGAATTCAAAGTAATTTCCAGGAAACACTGCATGGCTACACAAACTAAAATTCCTTCCTCAATTACTTGACCTGTAAAAACCCCTAACAATAAACATTTTATATAGCCATAAATCCTTAATTGTCTTTTACAGTAAATGGAATGAATCAACTATTTTTGCTTTCAAATTTTATATGGAAATCACAGAAAAAGAACACTGCAGGCATTGTATACAAAAGAAACAATCCCCTCCCTGGGCCTAATCTTGTGGATTTTGAGTTCTTGCATGGACATAAGACAGAGTGAGAATGCACACACAGGCAGGCAGGGAGGCACAGGCAGCTCAGATAACAGGATGCATGCACTCACCTTCTGTTTCTACCTCCTCAAATAAATGTTCATTACTTTTTCAGAGGAAATGACAAGTAATTTATGAGGTAATACACATAAATGCTCCAAGCATGAGAAAACACAGCTTTCAAATAATGCAAAGAAACTTATGTCTCTGAGGACTTTAAAGGCATTGCCAGGTTCTCTGGTGCAGAGGTATAGTATAAATACTATAAAATGCAGTAGAAAGCATTAAGCAACACACACTTCCTACTGAATTATAGATGTAATCAAAATGAGCAAACACACAACATCACTCTTCACCATGCTTGTCTTCCTAGAGAATTTAAGCTGAAGCTCCAGTTTTTGTGTTTCCTGGGTTTTATGCCCTCTCCATTGTTTACCTAAGAGATTCTGAGTTTCATAACATGTCACAGCACATCATAAAAAAGCTATAAACCTGGACATTTCTCTTGAAAGTCATAGATCAAGTTTCCACCAACACCAGCCCCAGGAACTGATTTTGATTCCAGGTTATATGTATGTTTCATTGCTTATGTTTTAACACCATTTTAAATATTTACTTAGCGTCTTTCTAAAGACAGTGCCAGTGTCATTAAATCAGAAAGCAGAATTGTGTTATGGAAATTGTAATCATTACAGCTTGACCTAAAACTGCTAATGCAGGCTTTTCTGTCGTCTAATTTTTGCAGCCAGAGAAGCAGTTTCCTGTGGCTCACTGATCCTGACAATACCCTCAGACCAATTCCCATGATTCCCTCATCATGGGCAGATATCATTTCAACAGATGTCAAGAACAGCTAAGTGCACTTAGGCCTATTTGTTAAATTCCTAGGGGGAGGTAGATTGGCGAAATTCATCCTGTAATTAAACCGCATATTTCTTTCAAGCTGCCTCTTCCCTCTTCCCTTCATAATCCCTCTGCCTTGCATCAAATCATTTAGGCACTTATTGGCCACAATCAATACAATATGAGATCCATTAATTTAGTCCCTGGGAGGTTTGCTGGGAAGAGGCAGCCTTGCTCTGCCAGCATTCCCAGGCGTTCCTGCAAGCCCACGGAGCACCTGGAGTGGATTTATGGCAGCTCCAGCCCCTGTGCCCACAGCTCTGGGCTGCAGCCAAACCCACAGGGATGGGATGGGAATGGGAAACACTGAGTGCAGCCCCTAATGCAGCCCAGCCCATCCCTGCATGCAGAACTGCAGCAACCAAACCCCAGCTTCCCATGCTCAGTGCTCCTCCTTGCAGACAGGGAAATGGGACTGGAGAGGAACATTGATGAGGGGTCTCATTGGCACAGGTGGACTTCAAAGATCTTTCACCCACATCTTCTCTCCTGCCTTGCATCTTACACATCTTCCTCTTACTGAATGTGCTTCAATTTGGCTGGGATATTGTCACTGTCACGACAAGAAATAATAAAACTCACACAAGGTGTTCCAGCATCCAAACAGGAACAGGAAAAGAGAGCTTTATTTTTGAGACCTCAACATTTACAGAATTCCAAAAGTGACAGTGGATTGGAGGATGACATTGCCACCTCTCCAACCACACTCGTCAAACTGACAGTCCATCAAAATTCTCCTCCTACAGAGAAGAATGCAAAACAATCATTACTTCAATAAAAGTGTGTGAGAAACTCCATTGCAAGAATGAAAACATCAGAAGGCTTAGAGAAACTCAAAAGAACAGGGCAACAGGATTTGGTTTTCTTCTCATAAATGGATGAAACCAGACATTTATTTTTTTAGAAAGAGGACATAAACAGAATTCTAAAATTAGCCTATGTTTCATTTTTAAGGATATACTGTTACATTATATATTTATAAGCAAATATATCAACCAGGTCCCTAACATGTAACTGTGAAACTGAGGGCTTAGAAGTGTCAACAAGAAACCATATTAAAGGCTTCATAAACCCCAAGCATGTAACACGCTGGGAAGCTATCAATATGTGCACCAAACAACTTGTCATTTGCAATTAAAATTGTATTTGTACAGAAACGAGGACTAAAATTGGTACACACACAGATTAATAATGTGGTAGGCTAATTTGGGAAGGGAAGAAAAAAAAATTCTAAGGCTTAATTGGATTACTTTGCTGCAACTGCAAAAAACAATCTATCAGACAAACAAAAATTCCATATATTATTATTTGCATTTAATTTTTAAAGCAGTGGACTAATTAGAAAGTATTTTTGTCCATTTCATAAGGGATACAAATTATAACTTTCGGATTAGCAAATTCTAATTTCAGTGATGTTCCATTGACAGTTTGAGCTCATTTTCTGTGGCAGCACAAGGAAAAGATCAGTGCTGGGGTGTGTCTGGAGTCTGTTCAGACCCTGGGGAGGCCAGAGCACTTGAGGACACCTGCAGGCAGAGTGAGAGGAGAGGATGGAGCTGTGGGAAAGCCCAAACAGACCCAGCAGCACAAATGTTTCAGAAGCTCTGCCGTGGCCCTGGCTGGATGCACTTGTTAACTGAAATTCATAAAGATTTTCTTCCCATCTTTTGATGCCTCAGGCTTAGCTCNTGAGACCCCATGACCAGTTGTGCATTTTGTGACCATTTTGGGTTGTGCTGCCCAAGGTGGATCCATTGAGGCCTCCTAATAAATCCCTGCTTTATTCTTTAGCTCTGTCTAGTCTCTGTTCTAGGCCAGCCTTCACAAAGCATCACTTTCACTCCTCCTCCTAATATTTCCATGGTTTCATGTATTTAAGACTTTAAAGGACCACACCCTTTTTTTTTTTAAATTTCTGTATTATGTTTGGGATTTTTTTAGGGTGGGAGTGATTGCTTTTTTATCTAAATTGAGTGGGGAAAAAACAGTGTTACTTCATAGGTTCTGAGTAGACCTGTAATAAATTATGGTTAAAACAACTGCAATGCATACAGGAATCGTTTCAACAGTGGGGATAAACAAAAAAAAGTTAAAGGTACCACGAGGTCATTATTCTGTACTGCTGAAAAACTGGTAAAATCAAAGAAAATAAAAATACTTCAAGTGTTTTAAGGGATTTGCATTCCTTTACAATGTATTTTTTCTCTGTGACTAAAGGTACTTTCTACTTGAAATTGGTAGCATCAATTACAGATTCAGCACTAAAAAAGTTGGAGAAAGCACAGCCATTCATTTTATAACCAATAACCCTTCAAGTTCACAAGGTTAACTTGAGTGGAGTCTAACTGGAGAGGAAAGCCCAAACCATTGCCATTTAAACTGGTGACTCTTGCACTACCTCAGAGCCAGAAATTCACTTTGGATTTTGTACCTTTGCCTTTACAGGACATGTTTAACCAGATGACTTTCATCTTTCAACTCCACACCCTCATAAGGGCCTCAGCCACCTTCTAGACTCACCTGATGCCTGCTCTTGCTCAGAGCACAACCTGCAGCCACTGATAATCCCTCCTGAGACTCAGGATTTGTTTGATTTTTTTTTTTTTTTTTTTTTTTTTTTTTTTTTTTTTTTTTTTTTTTTTTTTTGGGGGGGGTTTGGGTTTTTTTGGGTTTTTTTGGGGTTTTTTGGTGGTTTTTTTTTTTTGGGGGGGAGGCACTTTTTGAAAGGCATCTACTCTCCATTCATCTCTAATAAACAGAGAATTTCACAAACATGACTCTTATAAATGTCCTTTACTGTCCCATTGGATTAGGCAGGAATCTTCCAATTTCTCAGAAATTTGTAGGAAAGACAAATATCTCTGACCAAAAAAAAAAAACAACAAACAACAAAACAACAAACAAACAAACAAATAAACCACACCACCTGCTGAAAAAAAGAAATACAGTGCATACTTTCAACATGGAAACATACTGCCTTAACCTCACACCCCTGAGAGCTACAATTAAGCACACTAGAAATTAAGAAATTATTAGGAAAAAATACATTATCATCCAGGCAAATACTTTTATTATACTTTAATTCATTAGAAATATTTCTAAACTTTCCCTGGGGAAGGAGTACAGTTTAAAATTGCTTACATCTTTCTTAAAAGCTGAAATAAGCTTTCCTGTTTCATCTTTTATCATCTTATTTTAAAGTTTGCAAAAACTGCTGACTTGGTTCTGCGAAACAGTTAATTATTCCAAATATATATTTTTTGGGAGGTATTTTTTTAGGTATGCCTAATTATTGTCTGCCCTTTTACATTTACTTCTGGATGTCATGGAGATTTGCAAACAACAACAAAAAAAACCCAACGCAAGAAAACCCACACTGGGTACACCTGCTTAATGACAATAATTAGGTTACCACTAATTCCTAGAGCTGTCACTGTAGGCTGGGCAGGCAATAACAAAGGCAGGTAGCTTTAGATCAAAAATAATTAGTCTGAGGTTTTTGTGGTTTTTTTTGTTTGGTTTTTGTTTTTTTTTTTTTAATGTTACTTTGAGGACAACAGCTTCATTCCATCTGTTGTTTTTTTTTTCCTCTTTCCCCAGGTAGCCATTTCATAATTACAGGAGAACTGACTGAGATAACTCCTCCACTTGAAGGAAACGTCTGCTTTCACATTTCCACCCTCTGAACTGTTCCTTATTTTAGATTCCCTCATTTGTAGGAGGGCAGAGGAGGAATAAGCATTCACTCAGCAGTTTGTGGGTTTGAATCTTCTTGGGATATTTTTGTGTTTGTTTACAATTTCCTGATGGATTTCTTTCCCGTTAAATCCTCGAGTCTTCCCTTGGACACAAGTACAGATTTAGAATTTGCAACATCCTGTTGCAAAACCTACATGTGGCATCTGTAAGATGCTTATTAAGGTGTTTCAAACTGAAAAATAGATCCAACAGACAAGCAAAAGGAACTAACCCAAACATGGATTCAAAGAGATCTGCCTTAGGAGTGTTTCAGTTTACCATTTATTTTATTTTAATATGTTACCTCTGGTGTGAGCATTTGGCATAAACAAGAACTCTTATTCCCTAACAATTGCCTTAGAACTACATAAAAAGGCAAAAATAAGTCAGAGAATGTGAAGTTTCAGCCAGTATCAACTTTAATCCATTATTATGCATAACTACTCCAGTAGAGCAGCACAGATGCAACAAAAGCAATTTTGTATCAAACTAAGCAAGGTGGTCAGGAAATTTAATAGTTAGTTAGAAAAATAAGCAAATAATAAGAAAAAATGCTGCAAAACACTCAAGTGACACATGGTAAAAATAGCAAAAATATTGAAAAATGCAAGAGTTTTCTGCAAACTCTTTATTTTATTTCATTTCCATTACCTTATCTTCCAGTTATAATCAGGTATAACAACAACTTGGCTCTTTACAATAATTACATTCTAACTGTGTGATTGCAATAGCCTGAAGGCTCAGACTTGGTAGCACCTACATATTATTCTATTTTATAAGTATTACTAAAAGCAAATGAAGGAAAACTAGAAGAATAAGATTAGCATTATATTAAAAAGCACTGCACTAGAATACCTCATTAAGAAAATAAATAGTTTTTTCCTTAAGACAGGAAAGTATGAAGTTTAGAAAGTTCCATTTCAGACTCCTAAAGAGAAGAGGTTTTGTGCTACTATTTATTTTTATTCTAACGTTGCATTTAATTATAAAAGTGGAGAACATAGTGCCCATTTAGTGTCTTTTTGCAAAAACTGTTCAGACTTTTTTTTGTTTGTAGAAATCATGGCTTTTTCCCACTAAGAGAGAGGAGGAATGCTCATCCCCTGGACCTAGGGCAGCAGCAGGACAGACACACAGACTTCATTCTGAACTCCTCAGCCTTTGCAGCTCCCAGGGACACCAGGGAGCTTTGAAGGGTTGGTGCTCTGTTTAAAATGACCCCCACTCCCTTTCTTTTATTTCAGGAAAGCCCTTTCCATCCTCAGAATCCTTAAGGCCTCTGCTGTTTCATGTAAGATTATCCTTCTCTTCCCCTTCTGACACCAGTTTCCTCTCTCTACACTCTTCCATAACCACTCTGCTCCCCTCTGGTTCTACAGTTCTCTGGCATTTCTGTGCAAAATCACCTCTGCAGGATGCAGAGTTTGCAATCACAGGCAGGAGTTTCCCTGTGACAGTTCCCAGTCTGTCCTCCCAAGAAATCCATCTGTTAAGGAAATGTGGTTGACAGAGTCCTCTAATGAATGTTTTTAAGCAAAAGCTAAAAGCCAGTTCTTCATGCTCATGCTCACCCAATCTCTACCCCGCTTTCTGTGCCATCAGCCAGACAGCTGATAATAATTCCTGTTATAATTGCCCTCTCCCATTATCTCTGTCAGCTCCTTGTCTGCCATCAGCTTTTTCCAAGAGCTCTAAGAGGTGCCTGTCCTTGCTTTCCCACTCTTTTCCCTACACATCTTATTTTTGGCCATTTATCACCTCCTAAGACATTTTCATATGACTCATGGGGTCAGCTCTCTAATGTAGACATTTGGAATTAAATCTTGTCTTTGTCAAATCTCCTCCTGGATATCTAACAACAGCTTCAAGTTCAATGCAGAACTTCCTTTCTCCTGTTGCCCATCAGCTTCCAGGCCCTCCTTTTTCAACTTCCCATAAATTCACCATCCTGAGCTCATGGAAAATCTTGCAGATTTTTTCTGTGTGACATTTCTAAGATCTAGCACTTCATATCCATCTGGAGAACTTAAATTCTCTCTTCATCGCACCACTTTACAATGAACATTTTCTTTCCATCTTGGTTCTATTCACAGCCTTTCAGATTGCTGCTGCCAGAACAACTTTGTGAAATTATTGTTCAGACCATTTCAGGCACATTTTTACCCCCCCTCCCCCATCCCCCCAGACAGTCTTTCCATCTCTCTCATGAACAGAAGCAGCAGGATGACACCTCTGCAAACTGAATATTAACTCCCTTATTCCTTTAGAAAGTGATATAACACTTTATAAGTGATATCAGTGGCGTCACTGAAGTTATGGTGAAAGGTTATAGTATAGCCAAAGTATAGCCTGGTAACCCCTTTTTTAACATCTAGAACACAATGCAAGATTCCACAGTTCATCACTGATCTCTCTTCTCCGCCCTAACATTCACACTTTTTCTCTTTTCACAGAATTAATTAGGTTGGAAAAGACCTCTGAGATCATCAAGTCCAACCTTTTCCCTTCTTATTTCCCATTCTTAAATTCTGAAATTGTGTAGGCTCCCCTCTCCATAGCTGAAAACGTGACACCAATTAATTTGCTTGCAAGGCTGAGATTTTGGGGAAAATGGGGAAAAAAGTACAAAGGTGTTACACTTGAAAAGCTTTAAATGTTACAGTCAGGATCATTTGTATCATTTCTGTTGACGCTTATCCTTTCTGTAATGTATTGTTTTGTCAGCTTCTAAATTACTGATTTTAATCCATCAAGCCAGGCAGGCCCACAATCAATTGAAAGGTACAAGAGAAAAAACCTAGCTCTTAATCATTATTAGTTCTTTGTTAGAAAGAGCTCTGCTTTAACTTTTGATCTATGTACCTCAGACAATGCAAAATCTATTTGTTTGAGTTTAATCTTAATCAGTGCCTTGTCTGGTAATTAGCCAAGGAGGATGGCAGCATTCTGGGGTAATTTCTAATGGTTCTCACAAAAGAGAGCAAGATCACCTCACTCAGGATGATGCTTCATGCAGTGTTAGTTTAGAACACAAAAATAAATATAAATGTGTGCAAAACATGCATAGAATACATCATACATCTTACTTTTTCTCTCAAGACAAATATGTTTTTTAAAAAAATAGATTTTTTTTTTTTGCCATGCCTCCTACCTGAGCTGCTGAGTAACTCCTAACTTACAGAGGTAACAATACATCAAAGACATCTCTTGATGTACAAACATTATCCAGTGCTTTTAAGATAAGTGAAAAACTCTGGAAGTGTACAAGCCCACATAGCATGAAGCAGATTTATTAAAGAGGGAAAGGGTTCTCCAACCCAATGGAACAGTGACCCAGCTTTGGAGACACTCGGGTACATTTTGCTGCCTTGATTTTTCTTGGCTGACATCTCTGCTCCAGCTCTCAGACACAAAAATCCATTTGACCCCAATCTATGGCAAGAGCCTGCCAGCCAGGGCCTGATTCACTGGACACCCCAAAACCACCAGGAAAAACTCAGTGTATGGGCAGTAGTGGAACCAGCAGCCTGTGGTGAAAAGGAGTTTGACTCTCCTGGTTTGATTTTGCATTATTTTAATGCTAAACCTACACCTTATAAAGGTGAAATGTTGCTCTCCTGGGTTCAGGCATCTTGTCAGCCCTGTTCTGGTTAGGACACCCAGATTAAACAGCCTATAGCTAATCCACCAACTCCCAGCAAAACTCCTCTTACCTTTAAAAAGTGGCAATGCACAGGGAATCTCTGCCTGGAGCTGATGTTCAGTTTATGACAAAGGCTGGTTTGCTCACAGTTCTTTCAGCACAACAAAATCTTGTTAAGAACACTTAAATTTTGAGGGCAAAATGGAACCCTAATAAAGGCAGTGGGAGTTCCTGTTATTAACCAAAGCACAGCAACCCCATCATGTCCCAGGATTAGGTGGTTCAAAGAGCCACTGTCAGCTCCCTCCTGCTGGGCACTTCCACTTAATGACAGCATTCCCTGCAATGCTTTTGGGAACATAAACAAATTTTATGGTCAACAAAGGGAGGTTGTTTTTTTTTTTTTTTTTTTAAAGACTGTATTATTGTAAAATTGTGCTAGTATGAGAGTCAAGAAAAAGTAATTTTAAAGTTATACCACCACTTTAAATTCTTTTCTGTCACTGTGTACTACTTGGTTATGTTTCATATCTCAAGGTATAAAAAAAGCAATGCTTGAAAACAGGGTTAAACACCTGGGGGATGTAGCTTTATGGCATTAGCCCTTATTATAAACATAAAGGTAAGTGATGCATTGTAACAGAATCATCTTATGGCCCAGGCTAAGACTAAAATGTAAAGCTTCATACTGTGCTCACCATGTTCAGTTAAAAGCAGAAAAAAATGGTGTTGCATTTCCCCCATCCTCAGCAGAACTGCCATCCCTTCTCACAGGGTTTTCTAATCCTTTCTGGCACCTGAGGCATCTGAACAGTTGGTGGGAAGAAGTGAAACTGTGACGAAGTGAGTCTCATTTCAGATTTACAGTCCAATCACTCACAAAACCTGCCAATTCACTTTGTGGCATGTACTGTGAAAATTCATTATTTAATATGAGCCTAAAAAATCTATTGGTGCACTACAGTAGCTTGACTTTGAATTATAAAAGAACGAGTAACTCAGTATGTGGTGTCCTTAGGCTTGTAGTGAGATAGACCAGCATATACTTAAAATGTCCTTTGTATGTTCCACTCAAGCACAGCATTTGTTCAGCCAACAAACGGCTCCATTTCAGCATTTTTTTCTGTGTATTTTTATCTGACTGCTATATATGCATAAATACATGTGCTCATGTATGTGTTAGGTACTAAAAAAAGAGTACAATACATGACAGTCTAGGTTAGAAATAATTTTGATTTCAAATAATTTTAATTAAAAAAAAACAAACAATGAAAGACATTTTAACCCACTAATTTTCAGATAATGGAAATCATAGCTACTCAAATCAGGTCAACTCACTAAATATCTTTTTTATTTTATAACCACATGACTTAGGGAAAAAATACAGTTTAGGGTTTGTGGACTGTGTAATCATGACTGTGCCAGGTGATACTGAAACTACCTTAGAGCTCCCAACTCCTCACTCCTCCCCAGTCTGGCTTGGGTCTGAAAAAAGCAATTTCTCCACCCTACAGACCTGTCAAATACTAAGACAATAACTGAGAAAAAATTAACTTACACTAAAAGAAAATACCAGGATGTCTCAAGGTGTTTGTACTGGTGCCCAGCCCTGTTCACTCGGGCTGCAGAATCAGAACTACAACATCTCTGTGCCTCTGAAAAGCACAATAAAGTGAGCAGGAGCTGGGCCATTCATCTTGGTTACAGCCAGAACCGTGGGCTTGGACCACAGCAGATCCACACCTTGATTTGCTGCGGCTGCTCCCAGAACTCAGCCTCACCTGGGCAGGCTGCATGCCCAGCTCCTTTCTGCTTCACAGAACATCAAAGCTGCAGCACAATTCTGTGGTTTACAAAATGCCAACTAGCATCAGTTATGTAGTGAGATGGGCTGTCTAACGACTGCATTTACAGCTGGTGACTGTTTTAAAGTTACACTCCAATTTTTTTTATTATACTTTTATGCTACAAACATATACAATTAATTTTATTTTCAATTATTTATAATAACAAAATTAAAACATGCAAAATAAACCTCAGATGGGCCATAAGTTCTGTAAGTTTTTTTTCTTTCCCCCTTTATGTCTAATTCATTCTCTTTAATTCCTTACTTCTTATAGCAGCAGTTTGATATAATAAACCATAGTTTGTAAAAGTCATTAAGAGGAAGCTTGCTAGTAGCAATCCTATTAAGATACCTCATCAAGTGATGTGCTGTAACATTCTCACATCAACTTTCTTCAGCTTTTCGTTGCAGAATTTATAAGTGGCTGACATTCCTGAAGTGTTTTTTGTTGAAATTATGAGCAAAAATGTCTTCATGGAACATAGAAGGTAGAAGCAATGTAAAAATTCAAGTTCAATTACAAAAGCATTTTTGAAAAATCAGTTACTGCCAGCAATATTGTAACAGCATTCATTAAAAGAAGGTTAATTCTCATGGTTCAGAATGAGTGTTCTGTGTCAATTCTGTTAGCTCATTTTTGGAAAGGTAAATTGACATTCCTTCCCCTGGCACCCACACTGTGATCTCTCCTCCACAGTCCCTCTGAGCAGAGAGGAGTCAGTGGATGCTTCTCACTGGCAATTACAAATTCAAACCCAGCACACTTCACCATGTTCATTCCAGTTATCCCAACCTTCTGAGCTCCAAACAACCCTAACTCTAAAATGCTGAGAAGAAACAACCGCCCAAAAGCTGAATATAAGATAAAACACAATTCATGAGACATATCAGAGAGCATCTTGTTTTAAAAAAACCCCATGTGGTTAAAAGTTACACAGCTACTGTACTTCCTAGGTCAGGATCAAGTTTGCTTCATAAAATATGTTTGGCCTATTGAATTATGACATTTCTAGTTAAAAATAGTATGAAATTATTAATAAAAACTGAATAGAATTTTTTTTCTTTTCTAACTATCTTCTCAAAAATCAAGTTGCAATACCCTTTCAGCATTTCATTATCTTCAACTGTATTGCACACCAGCCTTGACTCTATTAATATTTCTCTTTCACTGTCTTTCAGGATACACATTTTTCTTCTGGTTGGCAAGCATCCAATACTTTTGGTTTGTAAGAAATAAAGCCACAGCACGAAATTCTAGTACGTGTTACTTTTCTACAAATTCCAATGCTTCATTTTACTTCTCTATCAAATCTCAAATATTTTAACCCTTGCAGGTTTATTTTTCTCCTTTCATCACAATCAGGGCTTTTAAGATGAAGCAAGCCAATTGCTGGAATTCCTTGCCAGGTAAAAGTAACCTGTCCACAAACTATAAACTGCAAGACAATGATAGCAATGGTCTGCCTGCTCCTGTGACCAAGTGCAAGTTTTACACTTCCCAACCCAAAGAACTGGATGTTACTGGATGATATTAAAGCACTGTCAAAACACTATTAGGCTTCCCAAGAAGGGAGGTATACAGGGCTTCTGCAAATGATTGTCACAATCCCAAAATCTCCCTTGCAATGCAAAGGGAATAAGGGCTGGGATCAGCAGCTGTGAAGTGAATAAAGGGAATAAAGGCTGTGAAGCTCCTTCCCATGGAGCTTCACAGTGCACACACCACACCCAGGCACTGGAGCTCACACAAACATCTCAAACCAACCCTACACTCATTTGCTAGCTTCAATTACCTTTCCTGATTTAATAAACCATGGCTGTACCCATGTGGGTGCTCAGAGAGAAAAACAGCAACAGAAGGAAAGGGGACTCTGCAAGGGAATTCATGGGCTGTTCTTTTTCCATTTGCAATTGTACCTGTTGAACAGTTCTACCTGTCACTCTTCTGAGAACAAAGACTGACCTTGAACTTGGAGTAAGGAAACTTCCTTCTCCCCTCCACCATTTATAGTTTCTGTCTTCTCTTATCTCTTATGGAAGAAGAAAGGTTTAGTGATAACTCCTCTACTCAGACTCTGGAGACTTGAGTTCCATTGGCAACCTTCAACAAGCCCCTCCTGGCTGCACCTTCTTAAACAAAAAATCAGAACCTCAGAAGCATCAGGGCCAACAAAAAGTTCTCATAAAAGGGAGCACAGAACAGGAAATAATTTCTCTGCTCAAAGACGTGAGAGATCGGAAAGACAAGAAAATTACTGAGTGATTGGGGAACTCAAGGAGACATCTGGTTCACTTTTTCCTCACATTCTATTTTGCAGGATAGGCTCTGCTCACTCTCACTGTGCTGCTCTGAATTCTCTCCACTGGGCCAACATTTCTCAAGCACAGCACTCAAGCCTGGACATGGATCTCAGGGACAACCTTCCCTTTCCTCAAGGTATCCTAGCTGAAGCTGACATAGCTTTTTTTTTTTTT
>VZRH01001377.1:1119225-1150348 GCA_013397555.1 Urocynchramus pylzowi | reverse complement strand
TGCACAATGAAAGATCATTTAGAGAACTGTGCATAAGTTTTTTTTGTTTGTTTTTGGGGATTTTTTTTTTGTTTGTTTGTTTGTTTTGGGTTTTTTTGGTTTTTTTTCTTAAAATCCACAGGTTGCAGTTTTAATTCAGGTATCACTAATCCAGGAAAAGCAAATCTTGATTTTCTTTTTTTAATTTTTTTTGCCCCTATAGGAGTTTGTACATACCTTAAGGGGCAGGACATCTGTTCTGCAGCAGTGCCAATTGGTCAGAAGCAGCCTGGTGAATGCTCTCATTTCACTGCATCCACCCAGCTCTGCAGGAGAGTTGACTGATCCCAGCTCAGTGATCCCTGCACATCCAAGCATTGGTGAGCCAGGGAAGTGCTCACCTGAGCAGCCTGTGCTGAGACTGGGCTGTGCTGGACAGTCCCTGAGCTCCAGGGGACTGGCATGAGCAGCCTGTGGGCAGCTCTCCCCAGGAGCCTGGCCCTGCCTCTCCCCTGCAGTGCAGCAAGAGCCTCTCCTGCAAACACCCTTCAGAAAGCTGGGTTTGGTCAGAAAATGATGCAAAAGAAAGTGACCAAAAAAAGGAGGAAACTCCCTCCACAGCCAAGGTCTGTGCAACGCCTTGGGGGACTCCTCTCCAGCATCCATCCAATCCTACACCAGAGTAGGGTCCCCTCCTCGTGAAAGGATGCTAGATTTACTCCCTCTTGAAATTCCTTTTTTTGTTCTCTTATTAAACCAGTCAATTTATTAAGCCACTTCTTTTCAGACCTCTCTTTCTGAGATCCAGAAAGAACCCCTCACCACCTCTCTGCCCCTCCTTGCAGAACAGGGCCCAGCTGGACTAGAGATGAACTCCAGCCCCCAGGGCATTCTGTACACACAGAATTCACTGTTCTGCAGGACTGACACACATGTTTCTACTTCAACACCTTCTCATTGTGTTCATATTTAATTGACCAGTGAAGTAATTACTTCCTCTAGAAAGAAAGCAATTTAGTTTCTTATATTTTCCTTACTTTCTTTTGTTGCAGCCGGTGCAATACAGATGGCCAATGTTGTTTCTAATTCTTCCTGTTCCTCAGGTGAACAAAAAAGGTATTTCTTGCCCAGATTGCAGTTCCTGGTTCCCATGTTACATGCCCATCAGTTAGTTGCATTTCTGCTGCCTATTTCTCCTTGTTATTAGACTAAGGAAACAATATTTTCCCCATATTGGTTCCTGTTCAGTATTAATAGCCTATTTCAAAGGGAAATGTTTAAAATCCAAAAGCAGTACTCTATACAAGCTTCTCTTCTCCCAAGCACCACATAACTATTAGCATCATATGGTATTGTTTTCAATAAGTACTTCCTTTGTCCATCCCTTACAAGCTTGCAAATATCTCTGGTGTCCACAGCACAAAAATGCTGCAAAATTCTTTTTTAACTCTAATGTTTTCACAAGGGCATACCTTACTATGTTTTAGAAACCTACTTTATTTTATTACATGGATTCATATAAAAACTATAAACCAGATTTTATATCACTTTCAGCTTTTGACCATTCATCAGTTTTCCATGATAAAGCCACAGTGAAATCAATATCCTTGTAAAGCCAAGCTGTCAAAAGTTACTAGACTATTTCCAAAGGCAATTCCAATGAGACCGACTACCAGATGTTTTCAATATATTTTATACAAGATTGCATGATAATTTTAGTGGGACCAAGGAAACAATACAACAGGTAGTGTTTGGAGGTTTGACATTTTAAATAGCGAGCTCAATTGATTTTTACAAGATACCAGAGACAAAAATGCCACTTCTGGAAAATTTATGCCCAAACATTCATCCACAGAACTTAAGAGCAATTGTGTTGTCAAGCAGCAAGGAAAGGAGCTAGCCTTTAGCAACAAAGTCACATAAAAATGTTCACTGTAGTTATATGTATGAGCATATATATACTTATACATATATATTTAATACTTAAAAATGTATATTTAATATACACACCTGTATAGGTGTATGGAAGCATAACCACCTCAGTGTATTAATTTTGCCCTTCTGCTGATTTACAGTTTTATTTCTTACAGAAGACTGCCAATTATGATAAAAATGCCCCTTATAATTAACTCAAAATTTTATTAAATCCAGCTTTTATAACTTTAAATATAATAACACCAGCCAAGCCAGGGCAAAGAATATGCCTAGTCATTAATTCTACTTGTATCATTTCTCATTCCTCAAAAAAATGGCAATAAAAGGATCCCTCCTTAGAAATCAGCCTGGCCATGGCCATACTCATCTCCATAATAGCACAATTTCCAATTCACGCCTCATTTTCATTAATGTTTCTAGCCATAAATTTTTAAGCATATGATAAAAAATTTCTGAAGCGGCATAAAACTAACATGAAGAGGGAGTTCATTAGTATGTGACCCTAATTAGAAATTCCATATTAACTTCCCATTTCTACTTGTGCATATCCAGCAGCAGCAGGCCTAATATGCTGTATACCAGTTGTACATTTGTTTTAAGAGCTCTTTCTCCCCTCCCTTCCTCATTTTTATTTTTACACAATTTCTATGTTCCCCCTGCTATTGAATAAGTCAACAGACAACTGTATCACAGCAGCACCTTTTGTGTCACAAATTATCCTGGAGAATTGTAAGAAGCTACCAGCTCAATGCTTTATTAATGATACCAGATCATAAAAAGAAAGGGGAAATTGCTGACTCCAACTCTTTTCTAATGTTGGGTGATAAAAATGCTACTTCAGGATTCAGAAGGTTAAGTTCTAATGTGTATTTTGAATAGAGTATGCTGAAATAATTGCCTCATAAAGCAATGCATTGACCAGCCTGCTAATGGCTGCATAGTGCAAAACTCAGCAAAGAGTGCCAAGCTTACTGGAAAAAATGCTGTGGCACTACTTTTGTAGCTTTCCATGTTAAGTTAACTTTACCCTTTTCCACTTGTTTTGGTTTTAATCCTGCCAAAAGAAAACCCTCCCACCTAAACCATTACTGGCTCCTTTCCACTATGTCAGGAGCAAATCACTAAAATGTAAATGCCAAAAAGCAAGCACCCAAGTGAATTTGAACACAACACTAAGAAATCAGAATCACATTTCACTCATATGACTGCAATCACTTATTTATTTTTTTGGTTTTTTCTGCTTGCTTCAGTTTGATATTGAGCCTGTAGCCAAACTGAAAGCAAGGCAATAATTGCCTTTTAAAATATGGATGGATTTCCAGTTTATAAACTTTTCATTAACAAGAGTCTGTCTGATAAAGCAGAGTCCTTCCTGACAGTGCACACTCTCAGCATCAAAACAGCAGAGAAGTGCTTCAAGCCTGTCCCTGTTTATATATTACCCAAGCACAATTAAATAAATCAAAAAGAGGTCAAAATACATGTAGAAGCACACAATACTCCACACGTTATAGCCAGAATTAAGAAAAAAAAAAAAAAAGACATTAAAAGTTCCTGTCAGGTACCACTAAAACCCAGAACTGGGGAATTTGGCAGGCCAAGAAGGCTCCACACCTGTGTTTCACAGACCAAGGTGTGTGGGCAGCAGAGATGCCCAAAGCACACCAGAGTGCAGGAGAAAATAAAAGAATGAGATGAGTTAAACTTAATTCTAGGTAGTTATCTGTTGGAATTACCATCACCTGGGAGATCTGAGGTGTCTTTACCCCTGGGTTTTGAGCAAATTAAAAATAAAAAAAAAAAAAAAAACACAAAAAAACCCCCAAAAAAACAAAAAAAAACCAAACCAAAAAATTAAAAAAAAAAAACCAAACAAAACAAAACAAAAACAACAACAAAAAAACACCCCAAAAAAACCCCACACATCTGTTTATATCTGCACTCCTAGAATAATTTTTTTATCCAGGGACCATTTTCTCATCAATGAAGCTTCCAGCACACAACTCCTACATTTTCAGCCTCCAACTCTCCTGCAGTCAGGCAGTGGCTTGAGGATGGATTTGTTTCCAATCAAATGTCACTTTGACTGTAACTCATGACACACAGTGTCCAGAGCACACCACAACTTCCCAGACACCTCATTCCCTACCCAGGGGATTGGAGAGCTCTGCCATCATCTCCCAACCTTCCCCTGGTTGGGAGGGACTTATTTAATCAAGACTTATTTGTAGTCCTTTCCTGCTATTCTGAGTTCTTTTAGAAACTTATTTTGATTTAGTTATTCAAATACATGTTTTCATTGAACTCTGTTTTAACAGAGGCCGCCTGACTCTCAGGTGACAAAAGCTGTAATATCACACAGGATACCCAGAATTCACATTCTGATGCCAAGAAATCAGACTGTTTTAGATGAAGCTCTCAATGTTACCATTTACTGTCCCACAAAATGAAACCTAACTTAGCATTTCTGTACTGATTAAAGTACAAAGCCACAACCATATATTTTAACTCTTTGTCCCTGAACTGGGCAGGTAGAGTTCAAGGTACACTCAATTGCTTTGGTTTTGACTATTTTCTTTACATCTCCTTGTTTTGTTGAGGTTTCTTTATGTACCTGAATTCAGTGAGTTATCAATAATTTTGAGTAGAGAAACAACAGATGAAAGCACATCATCAAGTAAAAGATAAAACTCCTTTTGATTTCAAAGTTGTTTGTGTTAACAGTCAGATACTATGTTGATAACTACTACAAATATCTAAAAACTTCCCACAAAATATACTCTCAGCTTGGATGTGCTGGGGTATCAATATGGAGAGTGGTGAGATGATTATCAAAGTGGAACAAAAACTGTCTCAGGCTAAACATTAGTCAAAAAATCCCCAACTATAAGGTGCAATGAAAAACTTCACTGAATAATAATATACACCACCAGCACTGTACAGAAATAAACCTACAGTGAAGGTACAGAGTTTTAAAAAGTCCTTGATTCTGTCTTGATTGACAGATGTGCAATTTTAAAACACAAATCATCCACAAAAAAAAAAATTGACATCTCTCTACCTCATAAAAACTAATGGATCAGAACACTGATTACTGGAAAAATAAATCAGCTTTTGAGATCTTAAGATGTCATAATCTAAGCATCACACACTGTGGATATGAGATGTATTACCAGACCCATTTGATTGATTTATTGTTAGTTTTGCAATCAGTCTTTTCAACTTTTTTTTAACCCATTATCCCTAGTGAAAAAATATATTAAAAGCCCTTTGAGTGCACTCTGTATCAATAATTTCATCTTTTAAAAAATGATTTATTGCAAATAGTAATTAAAGATTCATCTTTATTTTTGAAAGTGCCCCTATACCTTCTTTTAATGAAACACAAACAGAATCAAAGCAAACCAGAAAGGCCTTTGCAGATTGCTGCCTTATATGAAAATTCACAGGCAACTAAAATTCCTGATTCATTTTAAAGGTAAAGATGAAAAGTATTTTCAGTCTTTCTATCCTCCCCCCCTCCTCCACAACATACATACTACTTCCCCCCTGGGAAATAGTAAAAAAGAACTATTAGTTATTACTATAAGTAGTAGTCAAAATCCTGTCAAAAGGCAATTTTGATGGATTGCTATTTGAATAAAAATAAGACAGGCATTGTATTTATATGACAAGTATAGATGTGAGATTAAATGATATTATGAAACTTCAGAATAATCTTTTTTAATTATCTCTGTTTGGATCAAGCACATTAAGTTGAGACAAGCCAAAGTTAGCTCCAATTCACATAACTTAGCAACAACCTGACCCACTTGAAATTTCTTTTCTAAGACTTGGCTGACTTAGCCAGAGCTAAGGCACGTATCTTAATGTAATGGGCCAGAACATCAATCAAGACTTATTTTTACTCCTTTCCTGCTATTCTGAGTTCTTTTAGAAACTTATTTTGATTTAGTTATTCAAATACATGTTTTCATTGAACTCTGCTACTTCTACACATTTTCTACAAAAACAATGGGAAAAGGATAAGCATGGGAAACTCTGGCATTTAGCAAAGGGCTACAATTTGGAACTAGCATTTGCCTTTATTATATTTACAACAAATGGCATCTCCATTCCAGCCTAACATTTCTTTATGCACATTCCTTTGACTCTTCAATTACAGGCTTGCAGCAGAGCTCAAATAAACAAAATCACAAGTACAAGAGCAATCAGAGAGGTTGAACCAGGTGGATTTGAAAGTGAACCTGACACCTCCAGCTGGGTGCCTCAATCACCTCAGCCACTCTGAGCGTTCACTTAGCCCTATGTTTGTACCCTTTAGCTTTCAATCAAAAAATTTAACAGACAAAAAGAATTCCAGCCACATGGAGATGGGTAAGAAACTCTTCTGAATTTCATCAGAGTGAAGGTTTAACTCCAGTGAATACTTCACTACATTTATTAAGTTAAATCATGTCCAGGAAGGGATGTTTAAGGATGTTTCCAAGAAGGTATTTCAGTTTATCCTACACAAGGAACTCTCAGCTACTGGTTGCATTTTGGTCTCAAGAACTGCAGCCCCACACAATCAGTCAGGCTGGAAGGGGCCTCAAGAGATTTCAAGCAGAAACTCCTGATTGAAGCACAGTCATCTGTAAGATCACACCACTGGGATTGATGCAGATGCTCTTTGGAAATGTCCAAGAGGGGAGATCACACAGCTGTCTCTCCAAGCAACCTGTTCTAAAGCTTAAATATCCCCAGGAAATAACTTTTCCTGTTTGAACCTACCTCATTTTAATTGCATGTTTGCATTTCTCATCTTCGTGCCACACTGCCTCTATGGAGAGACAGGCTCTGTCTTCTCCATCACCTACAGGTACTCAGGGGCTGCTCTTTGCCCCCCAAGATAAACAATCCCTGCTCCTTTGGGATCTCCTCCCAGGCTGTGCTGCATCCCCGACCATCCTGAGGGACCCTCTGCACCAGCAGTTACCTGTTTTTATAGTTCTGAGGGGCTAAAACCAGAGGCACAGTGAGTGCAGGGTAGACACTTGCCAATCTAAAGCAGAACACCTGGGCTGCCAGGTGCCAACAATCCTCCTGCTCCAACCTGCTGAAATTACTGCACCTGTATTTCTCTCTTAGTGGGCACAAAGGATAGTTCCTCCTGCAATCTCTCAAAAGAGACTCTCAAAGAGGGGAACCTGAGGGGCCAGGCTGCTTGGCCAGCAGAGTGGCTGACCTGGAAAAAAGACTTTAAACTAAGAAAAGGCACAGGGAGAGGTACCAGTAGCAACGTGCAGAGGGTGAGGAGCAAAGGGATCACAGAATCAACTGATCAAGGCTTGCATGGAGTCTCCTCCAGCCTCTTCATGTAAAAACATGGAAGAGCCTACAAAGCAAAATTATGGGCAATGTAAGCACAAGCAACCCAGGAGGTTCCTGGATGTGGAGTGCACTGGTGAATCAATTCCTGCTGATGCAGCTTGGGTGAGGGGTGGAGAGCACCCTCAGCAAGGGTGTTGGTGACACAAAACTGGGAGCAGGGGCTGAGGGTCATGCTGGCATCCAGAGATCCCAGAAAACCATTTGATTCCTTTGAAATCCATTGATTTCTTTACTGTGAGGGGCACTGACCACAGGAGAGCCTGCCCAGATAGGGTGTGAGATCTTCCTCATTCAAAAGGTGCTGGACTATAAAGAGCAGCCTGCTCCAGGATATCCCCTGCTTGGGCAGGACAGGTGTAGACAGACATTTAACACCAACCCTAGATTTTGGCCCAGAAATACTATGCTTTTTGCCTAATTTTGCACAAAACTGCCACATATAAAACTCAGTCATTTATGTTACAGACGTAGTGTGTTCTAACTGGGATATTTGTTTCTAAGTTTTTTGTTTGTTTGTTTGCTTTTTTTTTAATTCAAAACTTAAACCAGAGCAATGCAGAGAAGAATGCTGGGACTTTCTATAATCTTTTTTGCTATATTTTTTTCCTGCATTTATTTGTCTACGTTCTTTGTATAACCTACTGTGGAGTGAGATTAACAAACCAAGACAGGTTAAAGTTGGTGCCCACAATATTATGAATTATATTCCTACTTCCTCTTGATTGTGTTGAGACTTGACTTCATCTCACTGCTGTGTATTCCACTGGATTTGGTCCTGGAAATCTGAAGAGTACTGGAATCATTTCACACTTTTGCTTTCAAGAATAACAGTCTCAAACACAATGCAAGTCACACAGGTACAGAGGTCAGAAAATAAATTATTTATGCTTTTCCTAGTGGCTATATATTTATAAGGAACCTTGTTTGTAATCTACTTCTCCCATATTGTGCATGAGTATTGTAGCACTGGAGGGGGAGAATGTCTAAAAAATAGCTGTACAGCAAGAAAAGGAGGGGGAAGAAAACTCAAGTCACTGCAAAGTTGAGTCCCCTTTCTCTAAGAGAATTAAACTTACTGACTTGGCTTCAGAAAAAAAAAAAAAAAAAAAAACTTGACCTGATAAGAACCTGAACATTCCTAACTCCCAGTCATGCAAACAAAGCATGGCCCTAACTTGGCATAAAGCTGAAAGCTTCATTCTGTGTCAGTTCTTTTGAGTTATGTAGAGCTAAAAGAAGCAGGCTCAACTAGAAGCTATATTTAGAAAATCTGGAAATTTTAAAAATAGGACCCAGACATGAAATTGCAGTGCCATTAGGCTTCTAGTTCAAAGTGTTGGTGTGACATACTGACAACTTTGTTTCTGGTTGGATATTTATCTTTTGCCTTCTCCCTCCCTCACAGTTTTTTTTTGTTTTGTTTCTTTTTTAAACATACATCTTTCTCTATTGCTTCCTCACTAGCACTGATAGCTCCAGCTAGTTCATAAATTCCATTGCTGCCTGCTGCCATGGGATGTGGTCATGCAGAAAATATTTCATAGGGGAAAGTGTTAGCTAGCTAGAGGCAGTATTGTCGATCATTACTGGGAACTGCAGCCACTGGGATGTGACTGTGTATTCATTTCATGCATTATAACACCTAATGTACATGACAAAATGTTGAATATTAAGTTAATTCACAAACTAGAGTAGCTGGTGTTGCTGAAGCTGTACAAAAAATACATGTTATTGTTCCTTCTCCTTTTCCAATGGTTTCTAGCAACTAGAAAATGGTTTGGTTTCAAAATTGCTTAATTTCATCATTTATTTTGCCTCGATTTAGTTCATTAAAGTTTGAGCAATGCTTTGATGTTCTTTTCTGGAACTTGCCATGCAATTTTACTATTGTCTCTTCATGCTCCTGCCCCTGTAGACATTCGTGATGACAAAATCTGCCCTTAACTGTTTTCCACAGAGCAAAACCTTCAATATATTAGAAGTTAATTTAATTTACACTATTCAGAGACAAATAACAAAAACAAAGCCTACAGACTGATATTATTGTTATTATTAACACCAGGAACCAAATGGTTAAAAGGTAAGAAATGAGGCAGACGACGCATTTGTACAGAAAATTCCGAGTCTAGGAATTGGAACATAGCCACAAACCCAGCCAGGCTAATAACCTACTTCAAAGGGGAAAATGCAGAGTGGAGTACACACAGAGGATTTTACCTCACAAAGACTCTTCTCCAAGTTCTTCATTCCAAATCAGGATCAAACAGGTTACACCTTGGCCTTAGAAAACCCTGCAATCAAACTGAGCAGGAGGAACCTACTACCACAGGAAAGAAATTCAATTCTTTTCTCTTGCCATGGTTTCCACAAGAGCACAGATGTTTCTCTTGAGTGGTGAAGAAATGCAACAAATAACCTACACACCAATTTTCAGATTGAGGTGGCATCACACTGTACCCCCAGAACAGAATCTTCATGCAGAAGATGATTCGAGAAAAGGAAACCAGTTTCCATGAATCAATTCTGCAGCTCCTGTGCAGCCACAGGAATCCCCAGATTATTCCTTCTTATTCCATACCAATGGCTGTAGTACTGAGACACAAAGATAAAAACAAACAAAAATACTCTGAAAAAACAAGCCATTCTTTTGGAACTCCCTGTTTTGAGTAAGAATATTGCTAGGTGACAGCTGTTTAACTTATGTGATGTGTACTAGGGATATGATGAGTGAAATTAGACACAAAGTTTGCTGTGTCTAATTTCTAATGGTCCCATTTAGATCCACCTTCTGCTACCACTCAAGGAATCCACTCAGTGGTGTGAGTCACAACAGCAGCTTCCTACTGTCACCTAATAGTTCCACAGTTCTGTCCAGAGGAAACCAATGCAGTTAAAATACCTGATATAAAACTGTGCCTTGTGGAACATTTTATCCACCAGTGAAAGAGATGTCTCAAGGGGGAAACAGAGCAAATCACTAAACATAATCTGACAAAACAAAGTGAAATCTTTGACATCTTACACAGCCTAAAGGTCATACTGGTAGGATGTAAAAAAGCAAATTATTTAAAATATATTACGGTTCTTCCACTATTGTATGACAATAATAACAAACAGCCAAGGCCTTGATACAAATCATTATGCAAGGTTTAAAATGAAGACAGCTTGGGGAATCCTAGCCTCCTGAGAATAGGACTGTGTGACATGAACACTCATGGAAGTGTGCCTCCATCACCTAGGAATGGTGTTCATTTTAATATGGAAAATAAAATACAGATTTCAGGGGAGGTCTTGATTTTAAAAGCACAGAAGTAGAACTGTTGTGACAGACTGCACATTGTTGTTTACAATCAGTGTTACTTTGAAAAGAGCATTGGGATGAGGTGGAAAAGCCCTGCAGGAAAGGAAAGAGTGGCCCTTCCTTTGGGAATTACTGCTCACTGGGAGGGTCAGCATGGCCAGCACAAGGTGACAGCAGGGAACTGGCTGCTCAGAATCAAGAAAAACACAGAGATGAGCAGGGGGCAACCAGAAGGGGCTCTGAGAACTGAGAACCTCGCAGGGGCTAGAGAGAACTTGGCAGAGCTTGTTGCAACTTGCAAAGCCACCAGCTGAAATCTGATCTGTGAGAAATCATCAGAGAACCTGCCTTCATGGACACAGCAGGCAGGAGAAGAGCTGCAGATAAATCCCTTTTATTTATTACTTATTTGCTCTGAGTGTCTTCTGTTCAAATCTCTAAGTATTCTACTTTTAATTCTAACATAACCTGTCATTTAAAATATGCAAAAAGCCTTTTAGCTTTTTTTGGGGAGTGCTCTATAAAGAGGAGGTCTAATTAAATCCACTTAAAAGATCCAGCTGACTCAGGGTCTCATTATGTGAGTGATCACATTACTGACACGCAAAAAAGAGCAAAATAGAATGGGAAAACATCAGCCTGCTATAATTTATTGGAACACTGAGGACTACATGCAGTATCAGAACAGATTAATTAATTAATTCTCAAGTAAGCAGGACGATTTTCACTCGAATGCTTAGATTGTATCTTAAACACTGTTAAGGTTTTGGTGAATGGAGCAAGATGAGAATCTTGCTTTGCTCTTTCCAACAAAACCAAGCAATATCCCTCAAAAGAGTGACCTGCACACCAGAGGCCTGAAACTGCATCACCCTGCTGGAGAAAGCCCTCTGGCTTCAGGAGGAAATTCCACCCTGCCCCAGGGTAAAAAACAAACAGCAAAAGTCTTCTGCCAATGTAGCACAAACCATATCAAAATGCCATTGAAAGCATCTTGACTTTTTATACTTCTAATATTACTACCAGGCTCTGGAAAAAGAAAAATTATTCTTGCAGCACAGCACCAACATGTTTGAAAAAGTGAATCTTTCTGACTTCATGCTAGTTTTGTATACCAGTCTAGGACAGGACTTTCCAACTTTACATGCATATTTCATTCTGAAAGTTATTATTATTATTATTAATATTATTACCAAATATTGTTAATCATAATAGAAAATTAATATTTTTTTATTATTTAATCATAATAAAATATTATTTCAAAATTAAAGAACAATTATATTAATAAAACAATAATAGATATAAGTAAAAAAATATCATTACAATTCTATAATATTATATTATTCTATTATATAATTATAATTATATAGAAAATATAATTTAAACTATTATATTATTAACAACTAAATTTTTTAATTTATCTTGATAATAAATGATTATTATTATGGTTATTATTATTACTGATATTATTATTGTTGTTGTTGTGTTCCATTTCAGCTAAACACAAGGCTAACTTTTTCCTTTGGCCAAATATTTTGTTCCCTACTCATTTAGGCTGTCTTCTGAAAGAAGAACTTAATCCTCTTGAATCCAGGGGAGGCACTTTGTCTGACCAGACTGGGATGAGGGCATTACCTGAGCAGGTGTGTCAGCTCAGCCTGGCTGCACATCACTTACAGGAGCTACCAAGAAGCTTCTCAGGCTCCGAGGGCACGAGAGCCACACCTGTGCAGGGAGAGTCTCAGTGCAGTGAGCTCCTGCCTCCCTGGCAAACAGCTCCTACCTGCACATTCCTACTGCCCCATTTGGCTCTGGAGCACCCTGCAGCTGGAAGCAAAAAGGTCTGCAGCCAGACAAAATTCATCCTGAGCAGGAAGTGTCTGTCTTCAAATCTCTAAAATGCCCATTAATAATTTCTTGAATATTTCAGTGAAGGTGTTTGGTTGGGTTTTTTTTTTTTTTTCTGGTTTCAGAAAATACAGAGAAAAAATATATCCTTGCTTGCTTACAAAATAACTTTTAAGGCCACAAATGAGAGTCAGAAATCCAAGTCATAGAACTCTTTTTCAGCTGAAACATGGAGCAAAAACTCTTGCCACTGCACTCCCAACTGTCTTGCAATTTTTGTTATGACTGGCATAAAGGACATTTGATATAGAAATGATCATTGAAAACTAAGAACAGTAATGGGGTATCAGATTTTAACTGCTTGACTAAGTTGAAATTTGTGCTTTCTGTGGAACAGCAGTAATTTGGAGGCTCAGTATGGTGTCTTCTACTGAGAAATCCCAGAGCAACAATGATTCTTTTCCAGCACTTTTCAAGATAGTGGAGCAGGAACTCCCACACCTCACACTTGCCTGGGGACAGGAATTATTCTTTGCCTCTTAATAGACTGAAAAACACAGACTGAAAAGAATAAAAAACAATAGACTGAATAGGAACTGTATCTCCAAAAACTTGCTTGTAAATGGTAATATGCCCATTTGCAAATTCAAGCAGCACTGAAATTGAAATAGGAAAATATTGCCAAGTTAACAAATGTTTGGTACATATTATAACCTCCTATTAAACAAATGGGACTTTTTCAACCAATATTCTTAAATATATATATGTATAGGCACACGGAGACATGGAGGAACTTTTTTTTTTGAAATCTAGGTTTAGACAACAAGAGCCTGAACTCTTCATACTGGAATTAAACCACTGTTTAATGAGTAAATCCTTTGAAGACAACAGTATAGCTACAGGAAGTCCCCTGAAACAATAATTTGTAACTATTTTTCTCTGCACTTCATAAATAATGAATAGTTAAAAAGAAAAACAACTCACTGGTATCACACTTTTTTCATGTGCTGGTTATGCAAGCAGGCTACAAGATCCTTTTGAAGAAAAAAATGTATTATTTTAACACCTTGCAGTCATTCTCCCTAACAACTGGATTTTTAAGACTTGTGGGAAAAATCCCCAAAATATAACATGTTTTTTAAGTAAGTAAAACAGTTTATGAAATTGTTTGGAATACAAAGCCATTATTCTTTTAATATAACATCATAAAAACTTTTCTTCTCATAAGTAATGAGCTATTTATATTTTCATTTTATTATAAATTTCTACCCAGAACACTTATCCACAACCTGGCAAAGTAATTTAGTATGTTTCTATAAATAATGATGAGTGACTTAATTTTTTAAAAATACTATAAAAGAGAAACTGTCTCACCCACACTAAATTCCCAAATGTAAAAACCAATTTGCCTGAAAATCTGTACTTTTCTCTTCTTTTAAATGGAAAAACCTGGGAAAACAAGGTCATTAGAAAGTGAATATAAAACTGTTAGATATATTTGCCTTATACTTCATTTGTTCCAAGCAGGTAATTTGGATAATCTTTCAATAATTACAATGCACTTCTATCAAAAGAATTTCTAATTAACTCCATCCCATTAACTATTTCAAAGAATATACCATGCTGAAGTATTAAATGTAACAGCACAACAGACAACACAGAAATCCCAAAAGGTTAATACAGGAAAGGAGGATATTAGGAATGCCATCATCCTTGGTGGGAACCAGCCACAATGCTAAGCTTCACCCTATTGAAAAATAGAGTTTTCCTGTGAAAACTCTATTAATTGAGATGGCTCTAATTTCACTTCCAAAGTCAGGGCAAGACAAATAAAAGGATACCACAATTGAAGGGCATTTGTTTCATGTCTGGAGCTTTCCTTGGGCAACTTCTACTGAAATATCACAGGTTAAATTATAAAATCTGATTAAATCAGTCCAGCAAGTAATGATTGAGAAATGAACAATTTTGGAAAGTTGAAACCCAACCCCTTTTCTTTCTTTCCCCAGTACCTGGTAAGGATGTGCTGCCCAAATAAACCCTGTGTGGATCCCCCCATCAGTGCTGTCCATCCCAGCTGCAAAATCCCCTCACTGCTGCAAAATCCCCTCACTGCACCAAACCCTGCTGGTGCCAAGGTGCAGGATTCCACTCAGTCCAGGAGATCCACGGAATGATCACATCAGGCCTGAAATCATGGTTCTGTCTCAGGAATTTCTACCCTATCTAGGCTTTAGAGCTAATCTCAAATCTGAAATTTCCCCTCAGAAATGAGTCACAGGTCCATCCTCTCAGATGGCATTGAAAGCCAGGCTGTCACCCAGCCACCAGACCCACCCCAAAAATCAGCTTCAAATTATGTATTGGAGTTCTTAACAAAATTCAATTTTCTCTGTGTCTATTATTTGCCATCATCCCTTGCCTTGGTGACATTGGGAAAACAAACAGTTTAAATTCTCAGCTGGGAAATAACTGTAGTGTTAGTAAGGTATATATGTGGTTATGTAGTTTCATAATAGAATATCTACATTTGCATTTTCCAAAGTAACTGAAAAAAATTACTACCATTTTCCAGATACACAAGGAATTAACACATTTGCAATGTGCTAAGTTGAAACTTAAATTAAATTTAAAAAAAAAAATACAATGGAAAGAGATTTGCACTGTATTTATTTCATGGGTAGTTATAAGTAACAGAAGACTAGCAATTGCTTTTTATGCATTTATTTGAAAATGATGAATGAAGCAAGATTTACTGTACCTGAAACACAAATGGCACACAGCATGCTTAAAGAAGAATAAATTGCTTCAAGTTTTCTTAGCAATGAAGCAGCCAGATAAGTTATTTTTATGCATCCAGTTGGCAGAACAAGTTAAACATTATTTTGCACGCTGTGAGTGCATCTCACTCTCCTTTTTAGTAGTGGGATAATTGTTAATTGTGAGAGTAGGAAATGTCTTAGCAGGTGTATAAAAAAGCAGAGCGGAAGGGAGAAATAATGAAGGAGAGCATCGTGCCTTGGAGAGGATTATGAGAAAACCTGCTAACACAGAGAACTGATAGGACATTAAACCACAAAATAATAACAATGATCCTTAGGAAGTGGGGTCATTATTCACTGATCCTTGACCAGATTTGATTCTGGTTGGCTTTTGATGTAACCATTAAAATTATGTGCAGACATAATTTGAAACTCTATTTTGATTTTTCTCCTTTTTTTTTTTTTAAGTTATGTAATTTTAAAAAGTGTTTTCAGTGTTTATAGACCCAGTTATAAAAAGGTAGATCACTGGGAATTTTGAACAAACACTAGCAAAAATAATGAGACCAATAGATTTGAAAGCCCAGCTTGTTACAATTTCCCTTATATAAATGATAAAAATATTTTAAAATACATTTTTGGAAATAGTACATCTGAGTCTGGTGAGGTATGCAGTGCACAGTAGACCTTGGTGGAAGATACTGACAATAGTGAGAACAAGAGGAGCTGGCTCATGTGCTCTTTCCTTCCAGATGATACATTTTTTTAATTTCACATTCTCACTACCAAGATTTATCTTCCTGCTTAGACTTTGCTCTCCCAGCCTACCACACTTTTTTTCCCTATACTCAATTTACTGATTCTCACTTCACTTGCATGAATGCAACATCATTAACTCCACTTGACACCCCTCTAACTTATACCAACACTTCAATAACTTCAGAATCAATCCCATTATCTCCATCATTCCAGAAATGCAGAAGGAAGGTGAAGCCTACACTAATGAACCTCAGTGTTAAAGGGTTAAATGGGCTAAAGAGCAGAATTTAATAGTTGAAACAGCAAATGTGTCCAGTTTTAGATTTATGTCTTAGGTTGCAAATGCAAGATGTGGCTGGGGTGTGGATTCTATTTCCATCTGTCAGAGGTGGGGCAGTTATCTTCTGTTCATTGGGCAGTTTTCTTTATCTCTTCCACAGCCAATCCTCCCTACAGGTGATCTCTGCTGTTCATGGGCCAGTGAGTGTCCCTGCATGGCTGATCAAATTCCAGCATCCCATTGGGAGATGCTCCGCCCAGGGGGAGGAGCCAAGCATTCCTACCTGGATCCAATCTGACCTTGGGAACACCCCAGCAGCCTTTGCCCCCTGCATTCCCAGAGGAGCAGCTTTCTGCTCCCCTGCATTCCCAGAGGGAGCCCAGCCCCATCTCCAGCAGCCCTGGAGCTTCAGAGGAAAACTCCCCCCCTGTCCAGGATCCCTGCTCCAGCAGAGCCATAGCNAAAATTGTAATAATTCAGAGGGAATTATTTTTACATTTTCCATTTCAAGGGAGGCTCCTGCCTTCCTTAGCAGACATCTGTCCTTCCAAACCAAGACAATTGTAGTATTTCTGTTCCTTCAGCTGGTCATTTCCTACAGCAAGTAGCAGCAGAATCTGCCCAGCAGCTCTGCTGTCAGCTGACTGCCACAGTCTGTGTCACCATCAACACACTACAAAACCCAGCAAGCATTTAACGAGTATTCTGCTAATGATGGAAACCCACTGCATCTTTCTCTATTGTGAAGCTGTAATAATACAAACCCACTGCACAACCTGAAGTCACTTTCCAGCCCAGAGATGCACTATCACTCACACAGTGGTTGGGGCTGGAAGGGACCTCTGGAAGTCTCCTGGCCCAGCCCCACGGCTCCAGCAGGGACACCCAGAGCTGGCTGACCAGGAGAGTGTCCAGATGGAAACAAATTGTTCATCAAGCGGGAGAGCAGGCTGCAAGGGAACAGGAAGAATTCTTGCAAAACTGAGATTCAATTTTGCCACTTCACAAACACCATCCAGTTGCACTTCATGAAGATAATTATACTGTCCCTGGAGAGAACAGTTCAAGGTTGACACTGATGTATGAAGTGACTCTGGAGAGTGTTGGGAGCTGCAGAGTGCGAAGGCTCCTGCTGTCTTTTACTTACACAAATCTCATCACTGGGGTGGAAAGCTTCTCTGTTTTCACCATGATTAATAAAGACAAACTTGTTCCCCTGCATCTTTACTGAGTATACATCAAAGGTCTAGTATGAAAGAGGACTGATATATAGCTAAAAGGTACACCAAAAAAAAAAAACCCAAAAAAAAAAAAAAAAAAAANCAAATCTCATCACTGGGGTGGAAAGCTTCTCTGTTTTCACCATGATTAATAAAGACAAACTTGTTCCCCTGCATCTTTACTGAGTATACATCAAAGGTCTAGTATGAAAGAGGACTGATATATAGCTAAAAGGTACACCAAAAAAAAAAAACCCAAAAAATAAAAAAAAAAAACAAAAAACCCCCCCCAAAAAAACAAACAAACAAAAAAAACCCCAAAAACAAGAACAAAAACCACCACAGCCTCTTGGTGTGTTCAAGCAGAGGATCAGAATAGTGAGCAGAATTCCTCACATTCCACTGAGTAAAAAGAAAAACGATAAGGTGGGATTTTAAAATCTTTCCCAGATTATAAAGGACTGTTTCTACTGAACAGCTTCTACTGAATTCAATCTTCAGGTTCAAACACCTCATGTGCTTCTTACAGTCAATGTAGTGCTACCAAAAAAAATGTATTGAACTTAATTTTGCTTTTATACTGCAGTTCAGATGCACTGTGATTTGGCTCAGGTTCTTTCAGATTTCTCTAATATAATTAAAAACTTATCTCTGCATAGAACTGATTCAAACATGGCAAAGTGATGGCTGGGCTCTGTTCTAATGGCATTCAAGGTTACAGTCACATAAATCTTTGGATCAAAGAGCCAAGATAAAGTAAAAATCCTCCTGCCAAATCAGTAATGAATTTCTAAGAAGACAAAGGAGTTACTTTTCCTGCAGAAAGATTGTGCTACTTTTGCTATGTATATTCATCTATAAACAGCAATTGCTTTGTATCAAAAGACAAACAGCTGGATAGTGAGAATGCTGTTACCATTGCAATTCCAATGTTAAAATTTAATGGTTTTATAGTAATTCTATAATTCTATTCTTCCAGTAAGGCATCTGAAAACTCCATTAAGCACTGACAAAAACAAGTGAAAGAAAGGCTTTTGTTTCATATATTGTTGCACATTTCCTGGTTTACAGACTCTCACTTCAGATGCTGCAGCTCACTTGAAACCATGAAGACAAACAAAAAACTTAATTCCTTCAAAGGATGGAAGCAGAACTGTCCTTAGTCATTCTGACAGTGAGTGACACTGGTATATAATCAACTATATATTTATATATAATTATATTTGCATAATCATTTGTATATTTAATTATACCCCCTCACTGGGGTTTGGTCAGACAGGTGAACATTACACAGGTAAAGGCCCTGTAGGCCACTGTCAGGCAGGAAAAAAACCTGACAAACCCAAACCTGGGCTTCCTTCTGGCAGGCAGAAAGCCCAGTCTCATGTTCAGTGCTCTTGGATACAAACCAGCATTCATGTGCACATATACAGAACCAGAATCCCATTCTTCCTGCCTAGGCCAAATCTGGGAGGCATTTCAGTTCTGAGGAAAAATAAGAGGAACTAAAGAATTTAGTTCTTTATCAAAGAATGATTGCCATGGGCATGAATTGTGTGGTTTACCACATGCATGCATGAGCATTAATGAATTGACACGAGTGTCCAAGCAGTTCATGGGTGAGTTAACCCATGTTAGTGCCCATGTGAGCACACCATGAGCTCTTGCACAAGTGCTTAATTAGCTCATGGGCACCATCAGTTAAAAAACACCTGGCAGGTCCAGGAAGCCTGTCCCAGGTGTGTCACCACAGCTCTGTCAGCAGGTCAGAGGGGCACCATGAGCTAGAACCTCTGCCTGCCTGAGCTGCACATGGAGCCTCAGCTCAGGAGCGGCACAAAGGGAATCATCTCTCAGGGAATGAGGGAAAACAGCCTGGGAGACACTTGAGAAGATTCATGGCAGGAGAAACTGCTGGAAACATGCAGGTGGAGCTGTAGAAGGGGGATGCTTTGCTGAGCTTTTTCAGTTTTGAAAACTAATTACTGCAAATGAGGGGGAGCAGCTTTGGACTCTGGGTCTCCTCCACCTTGGCTATTTCCTGAACCTGCCCCAGCCTGTTTCACTCACTCATTCTGTCTCATATTGACACATCTTTCTGATGAATACTAAAAATTAATATTTCAGTCTTGCTTCTGGTATTTCCCACTACCAGCCAGGTGGACTGTGAGTTAGGATTGCTACCACGGTGGTCACACTCCAGCTTTCAGTGTGACAGTAAACTTTATGCCTTTTGGAAGACAAATACTGCAGATGTAATGCTACAGATAAATGCTTGATAGCACACAAAATGCTCCAGGAGAAAACTGCTTTCTAGCACAAATTTGAAATTGGTTTTGTTGCATTCCTTCCCTCTACATCAGCATCACGTAAAATGTAACTCTAAAAATTTTAGATGTGTTAAAGAAAAAACTCGGAATCTCAGTCACACAGCAAGTGCATACACACATATTTAAATATGCACTTAAATGCTTCCAGTCTTTTTTTCACAAAGCACAAGCACAACATAATATATACATTAGTCAGCCAGCACAGGGTAACTTCTACAAAATCATAATTCACAACAATTTATGAAGGTTTCGGTGTTTCCCTTATAAAGCTGCACAAACAAAACATGCAGAGCACCAACAGCTGATAGTTTCAGAAATGCAATTATGCCCCATGCAGGGATTGCAAACAGGCTGCAGTCTCCCATTTCAGTCCATGGACTCTATAATGTTCTACCAAATACTTAAACACTGGTTGTCCATGTGCTCTTATTGGGAGATCTCTCTGGTGTGCTAACTAGTGCAGAATGTAGCTGCCAAAATAAAATGACATAAAAGAGACTAATGCATCATAAATATCCCACCTGAGTAAAATAAGAAAACATCTGTTAAAGACCTTTAAATGTTTGTTTCATTTTTGGGGGTGGGGGGAACTGTAATGGATAGAAAGGAAAAGTGAAAAGGCAGAAAAGCGGGGGAATAAATAAATAAATATCTGTTTGTTCCTCTTTTCTAGAGTTGGATTCATTGTGATAGGTGGCTCTGTTTTTTCTATGGTCCAAATACAGGCTTACTTGCACACAGTACTAGAAACTGGGCCTGAGCTTTTAGTAAAAAAAATGAAAAAGGATGCTATTTTCCCCTGATCTTTATCACCCATGTTCTTGACAGAGAGTGGACCAAAGTTTCTCACCTCAGCACATAAGGGTAAAAAAGCCCTGAATCCCAAAAGCTGGCTGTGCTGGCTGCAGTGCCAGGAGTGCAGATGTACACCAGTGCTTACTCATCCACCCTGAGAACGGATCCTCCATCCCAAATTGCTGCTCTCTGGAACAGCTTCTCCGCAGGTGGGACTGGGGAGCTTTAACAATCAGCAAAACAAACCCAGCACAATTAGCAGGCTCAGGGTCACAACTGGCAAAGCATTCCAGGACCCAGCCAGATGCTGACATGCAATGGGTTTCTGAGGAATTCTAACATTTTTAATTTTCTAAAGGCAGATTGCTTGGAAGTATCTGATAAGCACTTCTGATCTCCAGGGTTTTGCAGTGTTTTTGTTTGTTATGGAAGAGCTGCAGCATTGAGGAGGCTGCAGTTTAAAGGTGACTGAAATGTTCCCTGCCAGTAGCAGTCCCAATCTAGGGAAGAACATTCCATTGTTAAGGCAAAATAATAAAATATTACACTTCAAGTCTTCCTAGATATATGCTAAGCTGAATTAATGACAAATGCTTCTCTTGTGTCATGTTCAATCTCTTAAACATGGTCTCATTTCTCTGCCTTAAACACCCTCCTCTCGTTCAAACACTGATTTGAAGTGAGCCATTTCTATGGAAAAAATACCCAGCCTTAAAAATTTTGTGGCAGTTTGTAACTCAGATATCCTGAAAAGACTATGTGTTGCAGGCAAAATAGTCCCAAGTTGGAGAATTTTCCTTGTTTTATTCTCATTTAATACAAAGTAAGTTAAAGAAGACATACTAGAGTTCTACTGTACACTAATTGAAAATTAAGAATCATCACAGTCCTACAAGAAGTAATGTGTATTTGAGTGCTGAATCTTTCAGAGCTCCTAAGGATAAAAGCAAACAACATTATACAAGCTTATGTTGTGCATACCCTGCATAGAGCTAGTCTGATTGGGTTTGATTTTTACTTTGGCCAGGCTTACAGTTTGTTTTTAAACACTGTTATCTTTTAATTATTTTGTTATCAATACTGGCATGCAGCCCAGACGATGGGCACTGTTGATATTTTCCCATTTTCTCCATCTACTTTAGGCTGTTGACTAACAGAAGTATGAAAACATTTCTCTATTAGCCAAAATTCATTACTGCTGCTTAAAAATAGTTCGATGCACTCAAGGCATAGTGATGCATACACACACCTACCAATCTGATGGCATGTTTTTAAACTTATTAATGGAAACATGACAATTAGCAGAATTACTGGGAAGTTATTAAGGATCAATGGATCCATTTGCTGGGAGAAAATGAGAAAATAATTCCAGTTCTTCTGATAATGCTTTTAAAATTATCATACTCGCATAGGAATGGATTCATTTACAGCAATAGTTTGGAAGCAATGGGATTTCTGACAAATGCTGTGCTCTGCTGGGTTTTGATTACTAATGGTTACAACTGCTTGCAAAGAAGTGCACACCACATTCTAAGAGATAAGAGAGAAATATGGCACGAGGGGAAAAAGCAAGGATTAGGAACGCTCTTCCCTCTGAAAGCAAAGTTAGTGCTAGGAACAGCTAATTACAAAATTGTCACGACACAGCCCGAGCTCCTGGGCTGGCAAAGTTACACAGAACAGTCCCAGGAGAAATAAGAGGAGGAATTTCTAACAAAGATATGCCTGCAGTGAACAAGTCTAAGAGGAATTGTAAACCTACAAGGAGAGATCCTGAACAAAAGCTGCTGCTGCTTTGTGTTTGGGACTGAAGGCAGGCTCTGCCAAAGGTGCAGATTTCTCATTGTGTAATTACAGACTGTGCTAATTAGGACAGCCATCAGCACAGGACAGGGGCCAGCCAGGCTCCAGAGAGCCCAGGACCCTGTGGCATGCTGGTTTGACTGCAGGGACTCTGAGAAATGCACCCCTGCTGCAGAGTCCCACTCAGAAATGCACCCCTGCTGCAGAGTCCCACTGCCAAAGGACAAATGGCTTTCATTCAGCAAGAAAGGGGATAAGTGAGATTTTTTTGTTATATTCATCTGGCTAAAAAAAAAAAAAAAAACAGCTCTTTTAAATTCCTAGGAAGGCTTAGGACAGTCAGGAGGGACAACCATCCTGCACTGTGCAGCCCCAAATCATTGCAGCTTTTGGGTTCATCAACAGCAGAACACCTTTGAAATTCACATTTTTGGCACCACAGACTGCTGTTGGATTTGTCATCTGTCTTAATAATTATTGTAACAAAGAAGCAAACTCTGTGGGCTAGAGAATATTTTCCCATAATGTTTTCTCATGTATTGTTTATGCTATATTTTTTACCATTTGCAGCAATATTAGAGGCCTCAACAATCATTTGCTAGTGTCTGCAACATAATTGAATAGAGTTTTATTATCCCAGTGAGTAGGAATAAATATTTAATTCTTATGTACCACATGACAGTGGGAATTGTTTCAGCCAATAAATCTTTTTGTTATTCTACTTTTGCATATGTACTTTCTGTTGAGACAGAAGTGCTTGTACAAAACCTTCTCAGATACTTCAATGAAAATAAAATATCTGGCAAGTCATTATTATTTAAAACTTTGCCTCTTCTTTCCATATATAAAAGCAACATTTTTTTTTTTTTTGTGTGTGTGTTTTATCCTTTTAAATGAATCCAAGAAAACAGAGACTGAAATCAACAAAAAGGGAAGAAAAAAAGAAGCAATAAAAATAATGGTGGAATAGACCCACATCAGTTTAACCCTGTGCTTCCCAAGACCCATATGCCTTTCACTTCCCAGGTAATACTGAGGAAAAGCAAAAGTTGCACCAAAAGGACAAACACCTTCCCCAAGCCCATTTTTTTGTGAAGGCTTCAATAACACAAAATAATAATAAACCTCAAATCAGCCAGAGTTTCAGAACATTACCAGGGATTTTGACACACTGAACACAATGTTATTTGTTGGTGTTTTGAGACAATGGACAACTTGGCAGAAATTTGAAATTTGGTGTTTCTTTTTTTTTGTTTTTTTTGTTTTTTTTTTTTAATGCAAAGAAACAAAAAACAACCATGGGGGATCCTGAGACTGTTTTTAGCTGCAGCAGGAAAGCAGCATTCTGTCTTCATTGGGAACTTAGCTTCACACAGAAAACAGGGACTTGAGAATAGATGAGTTGAGGATTTTGGTTTTTAAGAAATTAAAAATTCTGCACCTAAAGCAAAGGAGGGTAGAGACTTTCCTCTCAATATGTAAAAGTAAAAATAAAATCGTCTTATAAACGTTACAGGATTCCTAATTTTAGAAAAAAAAAAAAAAAAAAAAAAACAAAAAACCAAGAAACTGNCAAATTTAAGGAAAAAAAAAAAAAAAAAAAAAAAAAGGAAACTGTAAAAAGTTTTACAGAGTTCTATTAATTTAAATCTGTATAAACTGAAGAAATTCACCAAGTCTTTTGATATGCTAACAACCAGATTTCCTCTGCCAGATGGGGGTATCCAGAGAGACCAAGTCCCTACTGTTATTGTTTATACAACAAATGATCGTTCTGTTGTCCTAGGGAATATGATAGTGGGAGTTCAAGGTACAGCCTAATCTAGATGGAACTTCTCACAAAATTAACAGCTCTAATTTGTTTATGTTCAAACCCAACATGGAATCAGAATAAGTGCTCTTGTAATTCAACTCAGAATTTCACAGCAGTCCTTACAGTGCTTTTTGACCAGCAGAAAAGATGAGCTGTTTTGCCTGGGTTTGGGCTTTTGGGAGCTTATTTTTTTGTTTGTTTTCCTGTTGTTTTTTTAGCTATTTTTCCCAATCCAATGAGTAAATGGAATGGATTTACTAGTCTTATCTCAGAAGAAAGGTAAAAGCACTATGGGCTGCAGATGGACAAGAAAAAATGGGACAGGGTGATAAAAATCACCAATCAAACTGAAGTGACTACATTGTCTCTTATAATTCTCAATAAAAACTAAAAATATAACAAAACCGCATCACGGATACTTAAATACCTGACTGAGATTTCTAAGAAAACAAAGTTTTATTTATTTTCCAATGAATTAGAAGAAACACAGCATTACAGAAGGAAAATACAGAGCTTCTGCCAGGATAAACTGTTGCCCAGTATGATGGGTGGCAGGGCAGTTCTGCCTTCCCCATCAGTTACCTGCTGCTGGAAGGTTCTCTGCACAGCAGGGTGCATTTTTATACCCCAACTTAGCCACTGTGGAGGTGCAAAAAGAACACCTAAAGAACTTTAGGTGGTGCAGCTGGGATCCAATCTACCAAAAGAATAAAAATCTGTCAAGGCAAAATGATTCTCTGGAAGTTTGACTTGGAAATAATCTTTTTTTTTCTTTGCCCCACGCAATCTGGGATCACTGGAGTTAATTTTATGGACTCATCCATGTGTGCAATATTTTTAAAATGTGTATTTATTAGTACTCTCAAAAGGCCATCCAAAAGTGATGGAGCAAGGACTGCAAAACACAGGACTTGAGCAGATTAACCTTCCTGAGCTAAACAATATCTGAGAGAGCTGTACTTTTATATAGGCCATATTAATTTGGGCAGAGAACTTCATTTCACAACACTGTCAACCCAACAGCACTTTTATGGGTGAGATTCACTCTATATTCACTCTGCAAAATACATCAAGGAGATGGACTGCTTTTGTTTTACTTTAGCAAGGGAAAAAGAGCTGAGCAATAACTGTGCTATAACAATTTTTAATGTAAGTGTAAGAGAGCACTGTGAAGACAAAGGAATCACATCTCCATCCAATTTGCTGTATGCTAAAACTGCTATCACTTTGCTGAATGAAGTACAGAAACACCAATTTGTAAAAGCAGGAACTTGGCCAGAGTTGTCTTTATAGTTTCATAGAAACTAAATGGTAGCATTCAGTACTTTAGATGGCACTAGGAGCCACTTTGCAAAGTTATTCTCCTTGTGCTATGCATTTTTCTTCTAAGTAAATGGTCACTATGTAATAGCTGGCTACTCACACATTACCTCTCACTGTTCCCAAGATAACAAGCTGTAATAATCGTGGGGAAAGCCAAGCTCGTGGTTGATTTTAGGATATCACTGTAAAACAGCAACAGGCCATAACAGCATTTAAACTCTTTTCTTCCTGTCACCCTGCCACAATAGCCATCTTGGTAAGTACTTTAAAAACTCAATAAATTCTTTCTACTCACTTCAATATTTACTAATTTTGTTTGTTTGTTTGTTTTGGGTTTTTTTTCTCCTGAAAGCTCAGCATCATTTTATGGAAAATGCAGACAGGCCCTACACTTCACTAATTTTTCCTTCCCCTTCTCCCACTCGACATTTTCACAGTACAGAAGCTATAGGCATCATTTTCCTTTCTCCCTCTTTCCAAGACTTGATGATATTTAGAAAATTCCTCATTCTAAGAAGTGGCTTTGCTTCTCCATAAGTGCTCAATAACCTTTCTAACTCTTACAGACAGTTCTGCACCCTCCTCCTTAAGGCCAAAACCATCAGTGAAACATCATGGCTGGGGCAGCATCTTTGCAGATTTTTGGGCTGAGGTCACCAACAGTGGCTGAATCATGAGGAAAAAACAGCCTGCTGATCTCATACAGAGCACAGGCACTTACTCATAGTTCTCAGTTGTTCTGAGCCTTACAGTAACCTTTTCAAACTTTCAAGTATTTTTCAAACCTAAAATTTGCCTAAAGAAAATACTGAAATCTTCAGGCAATTTTGTTTTCAACTGAAAACTTTTTGTTCTCTTTGTTCGGCTTCTTTGAATTTATTTACTCCCCCTTCCCTTGTCAAAATAATCAATCTCACTTGTTAAAGCTGCTCTGTAGCATTTGGAATGGGCAGGGGTAACACATCTGTGGCAAACATCTAAAGCTCAGCTCTGGTCTGTGGAACCAGATACATGGAAACTGTTTGACACACTTCCTCCACATATGGGCTCAGACAACTTTAAAACAAGCATTAAAATGTATGAATGTGTAACTGGAACAAGTCTGAGAGCCTCCTGATGCCACATGTCACTGCTCACAGGGTTGACTGAACCACATTTTACTTGTTTGAGAAGCTCCTCCATTATCCTCCCAAGAAGACCAAAGGTGTTGGAGTGCAGGGAGTGAAAGTGTTGGAGTCCAAAGGTGAAGATTTAAGCACCAGTGTCATGTTTGGCTTTTTCTCCCATTGCATCTGCAGTGCCATTCAGTATTATGGATTTTATCCAAGTCCTAACACAACTCTGCACCTTTATAGGTGTGTATCATCCCAAGGCAGTCACCAGGGAGTGATGCAGGGCAAAGCAAAGGAGCTGGGACAAAGTGCTGCTTGTGAGCTAAACAGAGTGACCTTGGGGGGGGAGGTGACACAGAACTTCTCTCTTTCTCTTTTGTAAGCCTATTTCCTGGTGTAATAATTAGGATAATACAAAGAAGTAACTTGCTTGTATCAGATAGTCATTTATCAGAAAAAAAAATGTACTTGTTTACAAGGAGAAATAAAGCACTAAGATTTTCTCTATACTTTACACTGGGGATAAGTGACAAAAATGGAAACTGTATGGAGACCAAATTGTTTCATAAGAAAGACAAATTGAACTGAAATTTGAAAATAACCATTATTTGAAAAGATAAAAGGAAGCCTAATGAAATAACATTACACAACTGAATTTGATTCTTTCAAAAGCACCAAAAAAGATAGATTCCCATTAATAATTTGGATTTCCTGTAACCATGCCAGAAGATGTCAAACTCGATTACAGCTGATGTCTGCCTCTTATTGTACATCACATCTAAGATTAAGCTTTATGTATTTTTTCACAGCACAACAGAATTTTAAAGAAGTATCTCTGCAAATATGTACACAAATGACAAACCAATGGTAAAACAATTAGTACCTATTATTGAAAAAAGGATGTCCTGAGTATCTGAATTACCAGAGTTCCTGTTTGCTGCATGAAGAGAAGTAGCAGGGAGAAAAGCAGAATCTCTGACTCATTCATTCCTCAGCCTCTTGTAGAGTCAGCAGCATCAGCTCAGGTCTGATTTCATTATATTGATCTGCAAACTTTACACCTGGACACAAACTAAACCTAACCAGCCCAGGCAGACCAAAGGGCCAACATGAGCTGCATTTAATCTGGTTTAATTCTTAAGCCATGAGTGCTGGATGTCCCTAACCAGCCTGGGAGTCTCCTCAGAACGACCTGCAAGGTGCATCAACCCCTCATCACTGCTCCAGCCTTACCTCTGCAGCCAAATTCCTTCTGTTTCTCATTCCAAACCCAGTAGAGGCTGTGATTTCTACAAACAGAGCCAGTTCTGCCCACTGGAACCAGTAAATCACAGAATCAACCATCTCTGACAAGCAGCAAACACAGACACAAAAACTTGCTTTTCCAAAAGTGCTCCACTCAGGTTCCAGTTTCCCAGCTCTCCCTGAAGCCTCCCTGTGTTGCACTTTAACCAGCAGTTTCCTGAAGAAAATAAACCATTCTTTCCAATGTACAGAAAGGATATTTAGTCAACAAGTGACATGCTCAACAATGAAATAATCTATCACTAATTTAAGAACTCTGCTTCAAAAACTGCTCTCTAGATGCAAATTTCTTCCTTAGAATATTCATTACCCAAGAAATCAACTTCTCAGTGATATTTTAGCAAGCAGTGGTAATCTCAGTAACATTATATAACACAGTATTTTGGGGCCTTAATTTACACACACTTTTTAGCAAGCATTAAAAAGGCAGGTTATTATAATTTGAAAAAAGACTCTAAATGACCTTAGAGTGAATGAACACAGAACTATTATAAAAACCAAGACATACTCAGAGTTCAATAAGCCATTTATAGTCCTTCAGAACAAACATGACATTCATTTTCATTTTAAGGCTTTATGGAAACTTAAATATAAATACAAAGCCACCTATCATCCTATTAGTGCTTATTTTTAAAAAAGCAAACAAAAGATAAAAACAGCCCAACAACCAAAATCCTCAAATGCCTCAAAATTACTTCAAAAAATCTTTCTTTTACCCCCATTTCTCAACAGCCAAATACAAAACAGTGCAAGGGATGGGTTTGATGTACAAGGACATTTCACAGTATCAGCTAAAATCTGACAGTGTGAGATGCTACTGTGATTTATAAACTGTTATTAAAATTGCTACAGATTTTTAAACTGTCCACAAGGTCTGGCAATGGTAAACTCTGATGTAGTGTATAAACATTATGTATAGGATGGTTTACATAAGGACATCCCAAAATATTTCAAAAGCTCCTACTTTCAGCACTGCTTGTATTTATAAGCAGCTCTGTAGCTCAAGGTAAACTCTATTAGTTTAACAAAAAAAAAAAGTGGCAGTGCATTTAAAGTCTGTTACCAAAGTAAATTAGGAAAAGGCATTAATTTTTCAGGACACACCCTTCTAGTAAAACCTCACTGCATTGCAAAGCAGAATCCATGTGTAAAACTTTGTTTTTAACTAAATCACAATTTCTTAGGTCAGTGCCTACCATTAGATAAGCCCCTATTTGATGTTTCCTCTACCAAAGACAAGCAGACAGCCTTCTTTCTTTTTATTATTTAATTACTTGACTGCCAAATCCTCTCCAGCCTGTATTCACCTTCTGATTCTGCAGTGGCTGGGCTGCAACAGCAGCAGGGTTTCTGTTTGTCACTGACCCAGAGCTTCCCTGATCATCTCCAGCACTGATACAAAGCTGCAGGTAACAAAAACACCCTGGGAGTCCCTCTTTTTGTCCCTCACAGGGCTGGAGCTTAGAGCAGGAACCAAACTGCACAGCACATTGCTCAAATTTATCTCACAGTTTTGCTTCATATGGCAAAAGCCAAACTAAATTCAGATCTACTTCTAAAATAACTCAGATTTACTTCTAAAATTCAGATTTACCTCTAAAATATTGAAATTGCTCAAAATTTGGCCTTGCCACTCCAGGTTTTGTTCATATGTACAAAAAAAAAAAAAGTCCCTGAAAAAGTTACTGCCTTGCTTTCTCCATGATGCACACACTGTACATTTCCTGGTGAGAAAGGAAAATTTGAAAAAAAAAAAAAAAGCAGACCAGCAGGTTTGGAAGTCACCACTCAGGGGAAATGACAGAATACTATTGAGAAAGTACTACTGAGTTATTCTAAAGACTAAAGGAACTTACAGACTACCAAGGAGGAGTTTTCCTATTGGAAAATGAACTTAGCAAGTGTGATGGTAGGAAAAAAAAAATATGAGCAAGAATCAGAATTACTAAAGGATCAAATAAACAGAATTTATCTATTTGTTCTAATTTTGAAAAGATAAGTTCTTCCTTCCTCTGAAATTACATAAAATATAGTTAATTCTTGTTTCAAGAAGCTCTGTGTAAAAATTTCATATGGGAATTAATCAGCTTATTTGATATGGCCTCTTCAACTGGTCAGTGATGCACAAGAACCACTCCAGTTCTTGGCTCTAATACTGACAAGAAAACCTCCCACCCCATAAAGATTATTCATTCTTGAGGGTCCCTCCACTCTGACTGTGTGTTTCAGCTAAGAATTATTTTTTTAGAAGTCAAGATTTCTTTACACTATTTGAAAGCTAAATATTTGGACTACATTTGAATTCCTAACTTCCTTTTGTGAGTCTTGCTTATAGAAAGAACAGAGAAGAGACTGCAAAGTTCTCTAAAAGGGGTGGCAAATGCAGAATTTCCTAGTCAGTGCTGTAAATATTGTGGGGGAAAATGCAGTTGAGATTATTATTTATAGCAAAGTTTAGATACCAGCTACAAGCCATTTTCAGAAGCAGTTCTTATCTATATATCACACCTTGATGCTCGAGTTCTTACAGCTGGATATTTATGAAGGCAATTTGAGTGGTGCCTTGAATAATAACACTGAGGGAAGACTTTGCTCTGATAGAAGTACCCCCTTTAACCAACTGCATTTGTCACAAGAGCAACACAGTGATTTAACATAATCAGCCTTAAATGACATTGTTCCCACAGTATATGTAAATAAACCAGGGCCATTAATTCAGATTTTCAGTAACAGATAGCTGGATTTGGTTTAAAAAAAAAAAAAAAAAAAAAAAAAAAAAAAAAAAACAAAAACACAGTCTAAAAAGATATTCAAATTCTTTTTCCCTAATTCAGCAATACAAAATTATCCAGTTAAAAATACCCTGGCACACATCTGAAATGAACCTTTAATACCAACAGCAAAATCCCCGTCTCAGCAGTGATAATTTATCAGATGCATATTGCATCTATTTGTATCATTTACACCATTAATAAGGTTCTCCATAAGCATGTTCTGCTAATTAAAAAATGCCAGGTAATCTGCTGGTGACTTTCTTCCTTTAGCTGTTTATCATTTAGAAAAGAAAACATGAAGAAAATCTTAAATCACAAATAAAAGTGAACATTTGTTTTAGATTTTCAACCTGTCAGACACCACAGACCCAGCAATTCAATAGGTAATTAAAAACAGGCAGTATATTTTTT
>VZRH01001377.1:1099982-1118791 GCA_013397555.1 Urocynchramus pylzowi | reverse complement strand
TTATTAATTCTTTTTTTTTTTTTTTTTTTTTTTTTCTTTAATGCTATCTGAACACTTCCTAGATATTTTCTTTTACCACTCTAGTTTTATTAAGGAATTATGACCTCAGCTATTGAGAGTAGCATGAACCTTTCTGCTTAAACATTTCATATTTTCAAAATTTAAATCAATATTTCATTTGGACATTGAGTTGTATCCTACTGGACATGTAACTTTCCAATATCACCAAACTATCAAAAAAAAAGAAAGACTTTTGTATTTATTTTTATGATTTTTTTGTTGGTTTTTTTAAATGATGAGAAGCCATCACTAAACTAATGGTTTTGGGTTTTTTACCTTAACTGAACCAGCATTGTTTGCTAAAGAACAGAGCAGTCAGTAGCTGGCCCCAAAGTGACTACAAACTCACATCATGCATATTTAATAAAATGCTATAGCAGAAATATAGCATACATTCTGTACTTCTACAAGAAAGCAATATTCATTATTCTGCAGATTATTCCTTAATAAATATTTCAGAAACTTGAATTAGAAAAAAAAATGAGAATAGCATATACTGTGCTCTTGATAGTTTAAAAGCACTTTTGTTTTCTGACCTATGATGAATCCTTATGTTCTTTTCATTTCTGATGCATTTTAATGCCATTATGGGTTTGAAATTCATCTTTTGCTCACTTTGAGGGGATAAAGATATTGATGTTTAGTTAACGTGCACAAAGAAGTTAAAAGTCATCTTCCATTAGCATGCACAGAGCTGACACTTTATTATTATTATTGTTCCAGATTCCTTGGATACTTGGATATCTTCACATAAATATGACACTTTATGGACTGGTATCAAGAACAAACTGCCAGAAATGCTCACAAATTCCCCATTCTGAAAGCCAAGGAAACTCACTGCTGGGCTGCCAGTCTTCTCACTTGCATATGGTAACATCAAAAGCAAAGGGCTATCTGAGAATAAAAAAAAAAAAAACCAACCAAATTACCCCTCCAGTAGTGTGGTTTTCCTTGATTTGTATATCTGTGCAAGTATTCCTAAATTAATCACAACAGGAGTGGGTTGGGATAATGCAGCTGCTCTGCTGCAGAGAAACTGTTTGTGAGTGGGTGGGCAGGGACTGCCACCATCCCTGGGGTGTGGGCTCAGGTGCCAGCCAGGGATAGGATGGGAATGTGCCATCACTCGATGGGAATGTGCCATCACTCGATGGGAATGTGCCATCACTAGGTGGGAATGTGCCCTCAATCACTAGATGGGAATGCAGGTGTTTATTGGTGTTCTGCTTGCTCTGCTGTGGTGCTGACCCTCAAGGGACAGCTCCCAGGCTGTTTTGTTAAATCAATGAACAGATTCGATTCTGTGTGGTTTAAAACATGGAAATTGTGAATTTTTTTGGCAAGTTTGTGTTCACACACGTATACACAAGCTTGGGAGGAGTTTGAGAGCACCTTTAAAGTGTCGGTGGCATAGACAGGGCAGAAGGGAAGTCCTGTTTCTGTTTTGTTCCAATGAGTTCTATCCTTGAGTGTTCCAGTCTCAGACACTGCCTGGACTCTCCAGGCTGAGCAGATGGAAGGATCACCTCCCCTGACCCTCCTGCAGCACTTCCCCAGCACATCCCAAATCCCACAGGGATCCCAAGGGGCTGACTCATGTTCAGGACCCCCAGGGCCCTTCCTGCAAAACTGTTTTCACTCCCCCCACCATGCTCCTGGTGCAGCTGTTCTCCATCCACACAACAAATACAACACAGATCTTCATCTGCTCTACATTCAGAGGTATTACCCTGGGAGATATTCTCCCAAGGCAAATCAAATAGAGAATTAGAACCACTGGGAACTGAACATCTTAAATTGAACATCTTAAAAGACCAAACTAGATTTGTTTTAGGGTTTTTTCCTCTTTTGATGAAGCACAGTGAAGGGGAAAATTTGGGGATTCAAAAGGGATTAAAGGTCACCACAAATGTGCTGAGATCAGCAGAACTAAATGTCTGCTTAAAAGTGCAGACAAAATTGCAGTGGTAGACTTGAACATTGAAACAGAGCAGAAATACCAGGGTTACTCTCTCTGGTTTATAAGTTATAAAAAGAATGCTGTTGAGAAATTGGACTTTAGATCCTTCCAAAAGGATGAAATAATTAATGATATAAATAAAGTTAGACCTGAGGCCAGAAATATAGCCAGAGTCTCCAAAAAGAATATTCATTCTCTTCAGGAAGAAATACATTTAAGCCCAAGGCCAGAATCAGTCTCTGGGGTAGGAAAGAAAAAAAAAAAAAAAGAAAAAAAGAAAAAAAAAATCCTGAAGTAGCTTATATTTAGGCAGGAGAAAGTCTTTGTCCTCAGCCCTGAAAGACACCAAACAGAAAGCTGAGTTTTGTCTGCATGGAAGATGTTTTGGAATATACACTATTTCAGGACATTAAAGAATCAGCCCAGCCCTGCCCCAGGCTGTCCTCCAAAGCAGGGCTGCTGGAGGTGCCCCAAGTGTTCTGGAACCCCTTCAGTGTCTGCCTGAGCAGGGCAAGGAGCACACAGGGCTGTTCACCAGCAGGGAGGGCAAGGATAGAAAATAAAGATACCAAATGCATGCTCTCCTTTTAATGAGCATTTAATTCATCTCTCCTAGCCTGGGCCTTTGTAAATCTCAGAAAGACAAGGAATCCTGAGACTTTGAAATTGCCTTGTAAATTAGTTACTGCTAATGAAACCATTTAGTTTTTGAAGGGATGGGATTGTGAGGGCTTTCCATGTTGAAATAATTACTTGACTAACATTACTGAAGCAAATAATTAAACTGTCCTGTATAAAAACTCCCATAATAATATTCACACTATTTCCTTTTCTTCCTTTCTAAAATGTTACATTATGAGACTTGTTATTGATATGTGAAATAAAAATCTGTCACAGCCAACCTTAAATTCATTATTTCAAGTTACATAAAAGATGTAGTACACGATGTATGTGATTCAAGAGATTCTTCTTCACCATATAATCTATCAAGAGTCTTACATTTCAGAGAGTTAAAAAATATACCCAGATAAAGAGGTGTTTTAAAAAACCTTATGATAGTCATAGGTTTTAAATTAAACTTTGAACAGGTGAAATAATAAAAATTCAAAGTCATGTTGGATGCTTTATCAGTGCCATCTCAAGACACACTTCAGGTTCCAAGAAACATTTTTCTTATCAGTGCTGATGGAGAACGATAATCATACAATTTAATGTGGGAGAAATATTTCTCAGCTAGTCTGTCCTTATTCAGGTTTCTTTGCTGCTGTTTGGAAAAAAAAAAAAAAAAGGAGGTAGGGAGGAGTGCTTTGGATTAGACTAGAATAGATTTTACTTTTTCCAATAATNAGGTAGGGAGGAGTGCTTTGGATTAGACTGGAATAGATTTTACTCTTTCCAATAATGGCTTTTCTTTTTAAAAAAAAAAGAAAAGTAATATGAAAATTAAAGGAATTTCTATCAAGGAATTCCCACACTGGTCTCAAAAATATAACCAGGAAAGTCAAAACTGGAATTAGCAGCATTTCCTTGCTGTGAACCTTGGTTCCAAGCACACTGCTGATCCCTACTCATTGCTCTGCTGTGGGGGAACACTGGCTCTCAATTCCTCTTCCTCAAGACTGAAATGTCTATATTGAAACATTTAAAGAGGATCTGAAGTCAGATAAACTCTCAAGGGTTCAAAGTATCTCAAGTGTCTAAGCTCAAATGATTCAATGCTGAATATGAAAATCCTCATTTTTTACACTCACTGCTGAAATAAATGTATGGGACACAAAACAGCATCTCCAACTCCTCCCTGTGCCCCTTGGGCTGGGGGAAGAGGAAGGAGTTGGGAATGAAAAAGTGAAGTTGAGCCTGGAAAGAAAGTAGGCTGTGGTCAGGTATTTTTATTTTTTGCTTTGTTTCTTACTATCCAATTCAATTTTTAATTGACAATAAATGCAATTGGTCTTTCCTGAGTTGAGCCTGTTTTGCCCTGGTAACTGATAAATGACCTCCCTGTCTTCATCTCATGGTCCATGAGCATTTTTATCTTTTCTCCTCCTAATCTGCAGCAGAGAGGGAGCAAGAGAGGGGCTCAGGGGGGTCTGGCAGCCAGCAAAGGTCAACTCACCACTATCTGAAAGTAGAGAATTCTGTACCTGCATCCTAAATAAATGCCATTACACTTACTCAGCTCTCTGATGGGTGAATATTAATTTTACATACCATTGGAGAGTTATAAAACTAAAAAACTATAAGAGAAACATGCAGATCCTAAATGCAAATGATCTGAGAAAGACCATGTAGAAAAAATGCTAAAAAGTTCAAGATCTTTGACAAATGCTTGAGTTCGATCTTTTATTCCTAAAAGATTTTTTTAAAAGAAAAACAAATGAAAGCCCAGAATTGAAAGAATCTAATTCTAGACACTTTTGATCTAACACTTCTGAGGAAAAACCACCTTTTCTCTCTGTACACAAATCTACTTCTATACAAGAGCATACTGAAAGAATTTATCCTAATACAAAAAAAAAAAAAAAAACCCTTCACATTGTGTGGAATCCCTAACAAAAATAATCCTCCCCCCTAATATCTGAAGATAGCTTTTTGAGCACATAATAGTACTCCAGTGAATTCCTGACACAGAAGTATGGCAGGGTTTCCCCATCTGTTAGCATGAGATAAGTTCTGATTTGATGTGATAAGAGGTTTTCTCATGTTCATAAAACAGAGGTTAGTACTGTGCTCACAGCTGGAAACACAGTTTCTAGATGTGAATTCCCAGGAATATTATTTACCTGTTTTCAGAGGCTTTGAGCTAGAAATTGGCATTTATGTATGGGGACAATACACTAATACACACATACACATATTACATACATACATACATACATATATATATATATATATATATAATTTCTACAAGTTAGAAAAATAATTTCAAANCTCACAGCTGGAAACACAGTTTCTAGATGTGAATTCCCAGGAATATTATTTACCTGTTTTCAGAGGCTTTGAGCTAGAAATTGGCATTTATGTATGGGGACAATACACTAATACACACATACACATATTACATACATACATACATACATATATATATATATATATATATATAATTTCTACAAGTTAGAAAAATAATTTCAAAGGAGATTAAGTAATATCCTAGTAATCCTAGTGAAAGAACATTAAAAATAGATGTTGTCATTTCATCCTTTTATTTTTCCAGAAATGCTTTAACGAAGCTTTATGGTGAGTCTTTAGTAGAGTGTTTTACTCAGCTAGTTACTCTGATCTCCCACCTGATGATGGTTAATGCCCTGGGGGACCTTGATAAAAGAACTCAGGGATTTCATCTAACAACAGGTCTGAGTTTATTGACATCTTAACACATTCCTTTTTTACTTTAATCTTTCCCCCACTTACTCTGATAAGAGAAAGAATAAACTGAAAGAACATTCTTGTTCGATTTTTAATAAAACCCTCATCATCTGAAAGTGGTTGAGTGATGATTGCTCCCACCTATGTGTACAAATTGTGGATGAAAATTTCCAGACTGTATTCTGAGATCACAAAGATTTCTCAGGTGAGTCCTACTACAAACAGAACCTGTCTGGGCAAGTTATTCTTCTCAGCAATACTAAAGGAACTTGATATTCTATTACTTAATCAAAATCTTGAAGTACTTTACTGTGGAAGTAAAAAAATTTACTTATTAACTGATTAGGTTTATATTCTTATTTTATTATGAATTACTGGGTACATAAATCTAATCTGTCAAAAATTATTTTTACTGACTATATTCCAAGATGATTTAAAATTGTATCTACTCATTATACTGATTATGTTCAGAATTTAACAAATCAGAATGTTTTGTCTGTCAAGATCTGTGGGTCTGGGGTTCTGAGTTAGTCAAGTTAAATGTATGTGTTTACAATCTTGCTGCATAATCTGAAACACTCACAGCAGCACAACTGGTGTTCGCTCAAGGACTAGAAAACCCACAAATGTAATAAATAGGTTTAATGGCATATTTTGCCTCATTTATAAATTCCAAACCGAGAGTGAAAAGGCATAATTCCAACAAAAACACAGAGGAAGCTTTGCTGAGGAACCTTTGCCACCTTTGCTCTCTAATCACAACACAATCAGAGAAATGAAGCTGTTCTGGTGACAAAGGTGACTTTTAACCGTATCCCAGGCTACAAATGCAAGCTTAGCATTTGCTTTATTTCTCCTCAAACAGCAGCTGTGTCAATAGCCCGGGCAGGAGCAGGAGCTGTCAGCAGTGATTCCATCCCTGAGTGCAGAAGCCCAGGCAGGCTCAGGCTCTGAGCACAATCAATAGGCAGCTAATGAGCACTGCAGGGCTTGAGCCACTAAAGAAACCACTCAAGTGCTTCAGCAGCCAAGGAAAACTCTGCAACACACCTTTAAGTCTTATTTATCTTACAGGGATATGAGTCCAGGCTTAAAGCTGCACGGCTTTCTGCATATGCAGTGCCTAAGTATAATACTAAATTTTGGGCTACAAGCTGCTTCCTGTGCTGAGGTGAGGATGTGTCCTCACCTTAAAGTAGGATTCCTGACTGGAAAATGAAAAATCATTTCACATCAATTCATTTCCTAACTTAGCTCAACTCACAGAATCATTCTGTAAAATCAAAACAATGCCCCTCATTTCCTGAGGCATCATATTTATTTTTAAGACTTTTTTATCAGAAGTGTTGGCACACTCAAAGTTGCTTTTACTTCGAGCTCAACCACAGACTGGGATTTCAAAGTCAAAATGGATTATTCTTTTCTGCCCATCATTGATTTTAGTAATTTTTTTTTCCCTCAGTTGGATTTGATCCCTGGTGCAACCTCATTTCTTCAGACAAACTAGTTCAGAGTTATTTCCTTTAATGGGCTCACTCTTACACAATTAACTAGAGCACAGAAAGAATCTGTGAACTGGCAATTGTTCGTATCACTAAATGTCTACTTAAATACTGAACTAAACTTTAAAAAATGATGGATTATCTGCTTTAGATTTTTTCAAATAACAGAGTGATGCCCTTCTGGAATATTTGTGTTATACAAGCTTAGATTATTGCAGCACATGTGGCAGTAATAAAGCCCAGCATGAGGAGTGTTTTTTTACTTTAAGTTATACCTCTGTAATGAATTAACACAATTTCCTTTTGCTAAGCCTTGCTTTAGAGATTATTTCTTTTTTGCTGTTGATGTCGTTTAAAAGGCTGACACTTTTTGTTTCTTGAAAAAAAGAAGGAAACAGTTTCTTTGATTGTTCTCCAAGTCATTTTCTGGCCTGCCAACATTTAAGACAGGATATTTTCTTACACCTTCTTTTTCCTCTGGCTTTAATCTTATGTCTGTGTATTTACCCACACAGTGTCCCCTCATCTTTTCTATTTTCCTTACTATTTCTCTTCCACATACTTTAACAAGTCCAAAAACCCCAGTCCATGCCCAGGTTTGAGGGCTGTGGTTTGGCAGTGCTGTATCCAACAACCTTATCATTCTTAAACTCTTACAACCATCAGAGTGAAGCACGAGGTAACCTCAGTGGTGTGAGCTAATAATTATCATCTTAAACCCCAAACATTTGGACAATATTCCCTCCCAGTTCACTCTACCAGAGGTATGACTTCTTCTATATCTGCCTGCTTTTTGTGCAGATCATCTTCCACTCTGAACCAGCAAAACACTGTGGCCATCTGCCAGCATTCAGGCACTGGCATTTTCATTCTTTTGAAGCAAATGCTTCAAAAAATGCTTCTCTTCTTGAAGGAAGAGGAGACTTCAAGCTACACCAAGGAAACTCTAATACTCCAAATGCATCAGTCTTTTCCAGGAAGTCTGTCATCAGTTGCTATTCATTTATCCTAATGATCACTAATCTTATCTACCACGCTGCTGGAAACAAAAGTGGACAAATTGCAGTTCATGTTCCTTTACTTTTAAGAGCCTAATAAAGTTCATATTTAATTTGGTAAGGGTAGAGACAGGAAAATATTTACTCTTAATTATTTTGTTAACCTCCAGAGAGCTCTTAAGGATAATCTTTGTGCAGAAGATCTTCACTTATGAGTTCCCACTAAACTAGATTTTCAAGTATCATGATCTGAGTCCACTCCTCATATCAGGACTCAAGTTCCATGAACACCTGGTCCCCAGTGCTGCAGGTCACTGCCCCACCACAAATTTCTCAGCCCAAGTGGCAACTTGCTCAACACCAAAGAGTAACAACACCAGCCACAGTCAGCAAGGATGCTCCGTGACAGAGCTTCAACAGCTCAATAACAAACTTCAGAGATCATTTGTTCAGTTATAAATATTTCAGGCAAGGGCTGGTTTCTAATGAAATTGAGAGATAAAGCAGTTTGATGTTTGGGAGTGAGTGGAATGCTGGCAGCACATGAGGCTACCTGATAGCTGTGTGGTAGCACTGACTCCATTTGGCACTGTGAGGCACCAACACAACCTCCTCAGCATTTCTTTCTTCAAAGAATAAATCTCAACATTCTCACTGTGTCTTTCCTTTCAACTCAAGGGAGATGGAAAAAGACAAATTATTAAACAATGCAGCAACAGGAAACATGGTTAAAAATGGCAACCTTATAGCTTGGGATTATCTTAAATAATGAGAGACAAGTACTACCCATGACATTTGGGTATAGCACTTGGGTTGGGGTTTCAGTCTTACAAGACTTAACAGATAGAGATCAGAAAATCTGGAGATTCATAGAATGTTAAAACATGTCAGCCTCCTACACAATTTAAATACTTGTTTAGATTGCTTTGCAGCCAACAACCAAACAGCATTTCTCAAAATATTATATAAATTGTATCAAATTAGCTCTTCTGGTCAATAAATTTTACTTTTCTTTAATTCAAAGCTACCAAAGTCTTTAAAGACAATACAAACTGTGTGATGTATTTTGGAAACCTGAGATTTAATATTCAAATGACCCCATCTCTCTTGAAGGCCTGTTCAGAGAAAGGAGTGGTCCCCTTACACAGGGAAACTGTACTGTGCACTTCTCTGCTAGGAACAAATTGTTCACTGGAGCCTTCCATGATTTGAGTGAGAGACCAATTCCCTAACTTAGACAAGACTAACCATCAGAACTGGAAAATAGTCTCCAATTTCTGGAGATCAGCCTCTGAACCACACAATCTCATTTCCTTTTCCCTCCTGGTGCTTTACTTTTGGAGCTTTTTCCTGCAGTGAGGCTTTGAGATTTTTTTTTTATTATTATTACTTTTTTAAAGAATGTAATAAAATCCCAAGAACAGAAACCTTATTTATATTATATATATTTAATAATCACAACAAAGGCCATTTTATCCATTCTCCAACAAACAGCAGTACTGAAGACACTGTCATGTATCAACCTCTAATTTGAATCTCAATTTCTACAAAAAAATCCATGATTATTGCTGATATGTAGCACACAGCTTTACTTATTTATGATTCTCTCTGGAAAAACTACACCAGCTGCAGACACAATAAGTTCTGCTGGCAGAAAATACCTTGCTATTTGTGCACTTTACCTTCACCTTGGTGATTCACAGACCCTCATTAGCTCTTGCAAAATTAGCAAGCATCACTTGTGAACTGTTACTGTCAAGATGAGAAGCAAATGACTGCTAAAAAAACACACAAAAATCCCTTAAAACAAATGAAATAACTCTCCTAAAACATATATGGCCAAAATTAAACAGGAGAGGACAGTTTGATAACAAAATTAAAGAGGAGAGTCAGTTTTATAACAAATGTGGGCATCTCCTGCCATGGGCAGGGACATCTTCCACTGTCCCAGGCTGCTCCAAGCCCTGTCCAACCTGGCCTTGGACACTGCCAGGGATCCAGGGGCAGCCACAGCTTCTCTGGGCACCCTGTGCCAGGGCCTCAGCACCCTCACAGAATTTTGTCATTCAGTTGCAATGGTGATTTATAAGTTTATAAACTTAAATACACACACACACGTATATATGTATCTATATGGGTATATATGTGTTTATGTATGTATATATATGTGTACACATACATGTGTGTATTTATAGATGTATATGCACATTCCTGCATATCTACACTCTGGCTGCTATCAGTGCTCACATATTTTCTGTGATGCTACTTTTGCAACACTTTGGTTTCTTATACTGTGTCTTTCCTCTATGTGAGTACAAATTTTGCTTTGAAAACAAATCAGATTTAATCACTGAAAAAGTTGATGAGCAAGCATGAAGTTTTCAATAACTGTGCTGCTGTTAATGCCACATCATCCACACACACCATAGAAACTAAACACATTATTGATGGGATAGAAAACACTAAAATATGGAACTGCTTGAATATATTCATACATGTATTTCCTCATAACTTTACTCTCAGCCTGACCTCCATCTTGGTCAAAAAACGGTAACAAAATTTAAAGGAAAATTATCTTTTAAAACATTAGAAAAGGGAAAGTCCGTAAGTGTCTTGTGGGCCATTTCAGAAAATAGTGTCAGTAGTAGTGAATAAAATAGAAGGAAAGTTGGGGGGGAGGAAGTGGCTCAAAAATGCAGTTTCTTTTAGAAAAAAAAAAAAATTACTAGATGTTGCAATATTTGAAATATTTTTCTTTTAATGTTTTTACAGAATCACAGAATCAACAAGGTTAGAAAAGACCTTGCAAATCAAGTCCAACCTGTGACCTAACACCACCTTATCAACTAAACCATTTCATAGCCAGTCTGTTCTTAAACAGCAATTTCTCAACATTGGCAGAAGTATTTTAAAATATAATTCCATTAAAAATATGTTTCATATTTGACTTTCAAAATATACCTGAGAAGGCACCTGTTAAAATTTATACTATAATTTCAGCAGTGACTTCCACAAAGAAAAAATCCTGTAATGAACAAATTAGGGTTATAAATAAATATTTCACACCTGCAACTCAATCAATTTATAAGAAAACCCCTCATCTGAGAATAGGAGGTGGAGCATAAGGGGGACAAACAACTGAAATAAGATCTTAATGAGCTTTTTGGGCTGCTGCTTCTAACCCAATGAATTTTCCAGGAGCCAAAGGCTCAGAAAGTGTCACTGAGAGGCTGCATGGTGAGTGTGAAAAGGGCTTTTCCTCCCTGCTGTCGCCTGGCAGCTTCTGAACTTCACTGGAACCAAGCAGGGGGAAGAGAGAGAGTATCCCAACAGTTCAAGTAAAGTAAGCATACCAAAATACACGCAATGGGCTGATTAGCTGGGTTTTGACAGGCTGCTAAGCAGCAACTCCGAGTGAAGAGCTGCAAACATCCCACAATTAATTCCCTTGCTGTGCACTGCCTGAGCTAGAGCCTGCAGAGGAACTGCTGACAGCACAAAATTCGCATTCCAGTGCTTCTCCCGCCTCTCCCAATTTACAGGAGAATAGGAAATCATGAACAATTGATACACTCTGTTAGCTCCTATCATGGAGGGTGAGCTCACATGTAGCCTTAGGGGTATCTAACACAGTTTAATGCTGAAAATAAAAGGTAATGTTCTTGGCAAAGAGCTGGGGGGATTAAATTTGGAAGGCTTGAAGCAGCTTTGAATTGTAGTCAATAAAAAAGAACCAAATAGTAATTTTGTAATTTAACTGTGCTGGTTATGCCCAATGAGTCAGACACTTGTGAAATAAACCATGTAAATAGAAAAATGGGTTAACTCTTTCTGCAGTTGCCTTGTATTTTTCCGTTCTTTTTCCTGCCTTCCTCCCCCTGTTGTTCCCTTGGTTAAATAATACTGTATGGTTACTTTCTCCAGCTTACTCTCTTGGGACAGCTCATCATTCACAGAGAAACTCTGCCTTTTTGAAATAGCTTTTGGGTTGTTTGTTTTTGTTTTTGTTTTTGTTTTTTATTTTTTATTTTTTAAATTTGTTCTGTGCTGTGGACAACGATGACGGTGCTAGCAGAGCTTGTAAAGATAAATGTCCAGAGTCTGCTCCAAGCAAATTAACTGGGTAGCTCAGAGTTCTTCTACTCTATTGGAAACTCTACACTTGAGGTGACTCCCCTTCAGAACAGTTTCTTCTCTGCACCTGATGTGTGCAGCCCTAAATCGGCCAGGGATAAAGAGGATTTTACATCACATGGTGCTCACCTTCCCTTGTTTCTGCTGAGCTTTACAGAGCTGACCTGGACAAAGGCCCCCACCAATTCTTCCAGCTCTTTGGTCACCCTGGTGCTGAACTACACAGCCCTGGTGCTCCAGATGTAGGAAAATGCTACAAAATGTATTTTAAATTTTTAATTTTTTTTTTTGTTTGTTTGTTTTGTTTTTTTTTTGTTTGTTTTGTTTTTGTTTTTGTTTTTGTTTTTGTTTTTGTTTTTGTTTTTGTTTTTTGTAACTTTAGTCAGTCTTGTTTGTCTTTGCCTTGGGGGAATGAAATTGAAGTTTCTTTTGAAAGGACTGTTCATAACTCAAAGCATGATGAGCTGAACATCTTCTCAACAGACTGGGAGTAGCACAGAAGATACACAAGACCATCAAGCCCAAACATCACCCCTGGCATGGTCAGAGACACCTGGTCTGGAAAAGAGAGATGAGAGAACCAAGGAAGGCGAACCACATTACCAGCAGAGGTGAAGAAATCCATAACCAATAGGAAACCAAATAGAGAACTGTGTAAATTGGGACCAATGAACATTGAACCAGTGAATTTCTATTTTGACTGTATAAAGATTGGGGAAAATCTAATAAAATTTGTGTGTCATGGAATGATTTTCTCTGCACAACCCGGGCTATGTGTGGATGAAATAATTTCTGCTCCACATCCTGGTGGGAATAAAGTAATGCTTTGATTCTCTCACACTAAAAATGCTGCTGGGTTTTTTTTTTTTTTCCTGCAGTTTTGGTGACACAGAGAGATTCATCCTGATCATCAACAGGTTGGCAGAGCCTGTTGTGAAGTGCCAAAGCCCCTGGGATCTGAGTGAGCAGCCTGTGAGCCCAGAGATGGCCCAGAGCAGCCCCCAGGGCTGTCCCAGCCCCAGCCCCAATTCCCCACAGCAATAACAGTGAGAATCTTCCTGGTCCAGCAGCCAGGCAGCTCCTCTGTCTAATTCCATCATTAATCCCTACATGAGCCATTTGCCTGCCACCACTTAAATTAAACACTTCTACAATTAAAACAGGAATTACTTTGGTTTCCATAATGCAACTACACAAGATAGATATTATTAACCACTTCCTTAATTGCAATAATTTTTATGATTTCTCAAATTACTGAACCATGAAATTTATTTTAAAGACTCCAAGCAGTTCTAAAGTAGAGGTAAAACTAATTTTTTTTTTTAAAAAGTACCCTTATAATTACCTCATGCTAGTAAATTATTCAGATTATGATTGCACTGATTTAATAAGGTCATAACCACATACAGACTCATTTAGAAAATTATGGAACACTACAAAAAAACGAGGTCATTCACCACTGTTTCAGTGGTTGAAACACTGCCTTTCAAAACACAACCTTTACACTCTAGATTTTTGGCAATTTCTTAAGAGTAGCTTGACCTTGGTGGAAAAAAAAAAATAAAATGTATCTCAAAGGAGAAGGAATCTGGAAACAAAAGGTATCCTAAAAACAAAACCAAAAAAAACCCCAAAAAAACAAAATAAAAGAACCCCAACCCTAACACAAAACCCCTCCACATATGTTTTTACTAGTGAAATTCCTAAAAATCAGCAGTGTTCTGTATTTTTTTAAAAAGTACATAAAAACATACAAACTAGATACATACAAGCACAATGTTCTAAAACCTCCCTGTTTTGGAAGGAAAGAGTTAAGACTTCAGAATTAACAATTCCCAGAAATTTCAACAGGGGCATCCTCAAATCTTCAAAAAAAAAAAAAAAATTAAATCAAGCAATCATATTAGGAAAATAACTTGATCATCATCAGTGCTCTCAATCTAGAGATATTCAACAATAACATTTATCCATTCTGAGTGCATCTTAATTCTCAAGGGGAAATTACCATCCCTGATGCTGGAATCTAAAAAATTACATTGAATTCTGAATTTCCATTCATGAAAATTATACATTTATATGAAATTTATATTTATAAAATGGTGTACACATACAAGAAACCAAGAAGGTTCCTTTTCTCTCCAGCTGATTATCTTCAGTATTGTTGTTGCACTTAAAAATGAAAGCAGTGAGTGATTTATTTACTTGGTTGCTAGAAAACATTGCAGAATGTTTTTTCTAAGATTTGCCATCCCCATTTTGGTTTCATTTAGCTGTTTTAAAGATACTGTTATACATTTTACCCTTTTGGCTGTGCCTTTGGTGGTTTTTTTGGTTGTTTTTTTTTTCTTTTCCCAATCCTTTTACTAAAATTTTCTATGCTTCAAGTGGAAAAACAGGTATCTGAACATGATGGTCTTAATCTACTTCATCCATTTCAAACCTTTTGCCCCTTACACTGAAGTGAGTGACCCTGTGGCTCCTTTCAGTTCTGAACTAGCAGCAAATGTCATTACCTTTCAATAAATCCTTTTTCCCATAGGTCACTTCTATTTGAAATGAACACAATCAGTCCCTGGTATAAATTCCTGTCATATTCCACCAGTCTCTGATGCAAAAACAGACATAAGAAAGAAAGATACCAAGTTCCACTCTCTGTACCAAGGAATTCAGTCACAATAAGGAAAAGAGAAAACAAGGTTAATATGCAAGGGAAAAGGACAGTACTGTGGGAGAGCCGTGTGGTGCAAAGAAAAGCACCGTGGTGTGATAGGAGGGGAAGGAGCAGCAGATTAAAAAAGCAGAGAATAGTTCAGGATGATGTGGAAATTTCTAAAGACCTTTGCCCTTATGAATCATGTATGGAAGGGCCAGTCAGGACTCCACAGACTCACAAGCAGCACATAGAATTTCATGGCTGGTGATGCTCTCAGGGAGGAAGGACAGCAGGGCTGGCCTGGCTGGGCAGTCTGAGAACACAATCAGCTGCTTTGTTTCAGAGTGGTGCTTGCAAATGTCTTTTTTTTTCCTTGGCTGGCACACAGGGACCCTGGAGACACTGACACCAATGTCCTGCTGCTGCCTGGACAAAGCCCTGCCCAGCACCATCACACAGGCCCTCCAGGAAATCTCAGAGAAAAAGGGTTTGCAGGAACAAAAAGGAAATGAAGTAAATAAAGTCACTGGACTAAGCTTAATATAACTTTTTGCTGTTATCAATATTCTAAATAGTAATCCCAATTAAAGCATTTCTTTGCACATTTTCCATGCCACTACTCACTCCAAGTGTTATTTTGAATTTAACTCCACTAGTGCAATGCCATAGGGGAGCTAAGGCTGGGGAGGAACAACACTCTGAAGCTGTACAATAGGTTAATTCAAACATTCTTGTGTGAAAATCACCAAAGAAAGTGCAACCTGCCCTTTGCTGCTCCAGGGGTAGCCTGCCCAAAGTTATAACAGGTCAACAGCACAAACCTTCTGCGGGGCTTAATCCACTTTTGAACAAAATGAGCTATTTCTTGTCAAAGACAATCCTTCTCATGTAACCGTACATCACTCTGAGGGCTTTGTATTGCAGAGGCACTTTAGTTAAGAAGCTGTAATTAAGCTTGGGTTTTCTGAACCCAAGTTGGGTTCAAAAGTTGGGTTTTTTGCTCCTCTTCCTAACCAAAATAGGTTATATGCAGAAACTGGGTATAAACAAGACCTTGTAAAAACTATTGTCCTTATACACAAACTTGATAAAATTCTGTATTTTTTTTTTTTTTTTCTGAAGAGAGGAAGAAGGGAGAGTTGAGCCAAAAAGTATAAAAGATTATGGACTGAAAAATATGTGAACACTTTGCAGTAAATTTTGGAGGAACTGTTTACTCCATCACAGTAAAGATCTATGCCATGTCCTCATATTTATGCATAAAAAGTTGTATAATTTGAGGAGCATCAGATCTACTAAGCAAATCTTACAGGATGCAAGCACTCGTATTTTTTCTCAGACATCTGAGGCAGAAATAGTGCAGCCCTCCCTTGGGTACTACATGATGATTTAAACTTCTCTGTACCTGAATCACTTGAGCCATAAATAATATTTGCTTAGTCCTTAGAGGAGTGCTGCCTCATTAAATAAGAACATTATAATTATTATGATCAGTTGTTTGAAGAAGTGATCAAAGAATTACCAGCAATCAGCAAATCCTTCTAAGCTGGAAATGAAGAGAGACTTGCATAGTGACACCAGGAAATCACTCCCAGAGAAAGAAAGGCAGACCAAGCCCTTGATTCAACAACTCAGAGTGAGAAGATGTGGCAGCTGAGAAGATCGTAGCCAGAAATGTTTTGGGGCAAGCAGAATTCTTGCATTCTTCACCTATGAATGTACTTTCCTGTAACTTAGATGAGTTTTATACCCCTCAAAGTTCCTCTCTCCCTTCACAACATAGTTGGATAATAATTACTGCTTGCTCTGAGTGCACCTGTGAGCTGGAGGGTCCAATCCAAGGTCCTAATGGCAGCCACAATTGGTAGAATTCCTGATTTATAAATATAATTCTAAAATATTGCCATTGGTTCTAAATCAGTTTCAGTAGAGGCTGAAAAGGTTCATTTACAGTTATATATATATATATATATATTTATATACATACACTAAGTAAATAGGCCTGAAAAGGTGATTTCTGAAACTGACTCTCACCGCTTCCCATCATTCCCTGTTACCACACATTCAAGACATTCTTCTCTCACTCCCACATGTTTTACCCCCCCCTCCTTCAAACTCCATTTTTGACATTTCCTCTGGTGAACAAGAACACTTTTTCCTCTTGCCTTTTTCCTCTTCTTTTCACATGGTCTTTGGCCATGAAATTAAGAAGAAATACACTGAAGAAAACAACAGCCCTTGGCTGTTCCCTGGCAGAGCGTGCAAGTCCTCTTTACTGCTGCACATCATGTGCTTTGCCAACTGATAAATCTACACAATAGAAAATGAAGTTTTAGTTTAGATTGAAAAGGCTAGATTTTGCTAACTACAGCCTCCAGTCTGTTAAAGGCAAATAATTCTTACATATTTGGGTCCAGTTTCACAGAAACAGCTCAGCACTAAATGGGTTTCAAAAGGGAAAAAGTCTTAATTAAATGCACAAAAGAGAAACCATTTAATTTTGAAAAGGGTGATTTTTTTAATAATTTGTTATTTACTAGCAATCTACAAAACTAGAACCCATTTATCACACATTCAAAGAAGCCCTATTTCCAACTGACTTTTAATAAGTATCAGCAAAATTTCTACCTTTTTATCATGTTACAATTAGTCAGTCCTTTGCACTGCTATAGAATATGTGAACTCATACTAAGTCGACTACATTGACTAATTTGAAAACAAGAAAAACTAATCAAATAAGGAAATTTAATATAGTTTCAACTGACAATGGCATAAAATTCTTCTCAAGAACAGGTTTGGTTTTCTGAGGTTTATTTTGAGAATTAGTCAAAAGAAAGAAAAAAAAAGAAACAAAACCAACAAACACAAAACAAACAAAAACCCCAAACAAATAAAAATTTAAACAAAAACAAAACAAACAACCAAAGACACAAACAAACTAACAAAAAAACAAACCCAAACAACCAGAAAATGGAACTTCTGTGAAAAACTGGCACAAAGGGTGGCAATCAATCTGATTGCAGCATTAGCAACAGATGTCAAACAGAGTTTATTCAGCTCAGCTTCAAAAAAAGGCATGTGCTGGTGCTTGTAGGAGCAGGCAACAGGAGTAGGTTGTTTCTGGCTGTGAACAATGGCTGGGGAGTGCTGGAACTCCCCCCCCCCAGTTTGGGTTAAATGTAAGACACAGCTGTGTGTGTGCCCTGTAAGCATTTGTGTACAAATATTAAGGTATTTTCATATACAGACATCAGGGGGTTACTGCAAAGTAAGGTGGGGACAAAAAAAAAAAACACACCAAAAAAACAAAACACGCTTTCTCCTTCTTCACCTTGATTGTTTTCATTCACCTAAAACACTTCCCCCTCCCCTGCAGGCATCTTAAATACCCAAAACTCAAAATCAAGTCAGTGAGGTTTCCAGGACCTAGGGAAAGCAGGTCATTATTTCCAGTGTTCAAAGGTGGATTCTGGGGCACAGTGGGACATATCCAAGTGAGAGTGCTGTAATTTTAATGTGCACCACAAAGCCCAGACCATCTTTAAGACAGGCAGGCTGCCATTTCTAAACTCCAGGATTCAAGCATCAAAAAAGAAGGAACACTATGGAAACAGACCCCCAACCTTCAGTTGATGCATTTAACACCAGTAATTACAGACACAATATTCAAAGTTCTATTATTTCTGTGCTGCATCTTTACCTGCACTTAAAGGCATTAATAAACCATTGTAGAATTGATGACTGAGCACAAAACAAATAACAAAAAAGTCACTTCCTTGCTCCAAGTCATCAAGTGTTTACCTGTGTATTCCTCCAGGAATGGCTTTAAGCAGACCACACTAATCTAAATCATTCCAGGAGAAGGGATGAATTGTATAAGCTACCACAGAAATTCCAGAACCTGGGAAATGCTCCTCCAGAGACAAGAGGCTCATAACATGAACGACAGCAATCAAATCAGCAAAACATTCAGCCTCTGCCACCATCTGACCTCGGGGTCTCTGCCTTCCTGTAACAATTCTGAATTCACATGCATTAACCAATCCTACCAACCCTTGACATTTCCCTGTATCCAGCCTCAAAGCCTGGACTCATTCTTTGTTTGCCAATAAGATGGGTGGCATAAAAAAAAAAAA
>VZRH01001377.1:1083471-1095583 GCA_013397555.1 Urocynchramus pylzowi | reverse complement strand
AAAAGAAGATAAAAAAGAAAAAAAAAAAAAATTCCTGTCCTGTATTTGGTCAGCTGCTCCCAACACTGGTGTGTGAACCAGGCACAGCAGTGAGACACCAGAGCTCTTTTCACATTCACCTGTTTCTGGCTGAGTCTGTGCTTTGACACTTCAGAGAGAATAAAAAGCAACAAAGCCCCTTGTCCTTACTGAATCGATGCAATGGAAAAACACATTTCATATTAAGAGAGAATATGCTTTGTGTATACTTGAGAAACGCTTTCATGCAGAGCAGCAAATGTGGCTGGCATGGAGGGCAAGGCAAAGTCCCCAGAGCCAAAGGGAGAAAGGACTGGAAGGAGGGAGGCAGACCCAGAGATTATAAGGTCAGAGGAGTCTGGCTTAGGGGGATCTGACCTGTGAGGCCAGGACAGGGCAGCAATTGTCACCTCCTGGTCATGTCCTGCAGGGCAGGCCACCTCAGGGTCTGTGAGACCAAACTCAGTGCTCAGCTCAGCCCTTGCTCCTGAAGAACAAGGTTTTCCCACCTGCTCTCCTGTAATCCTGATACAGTGAAAGCATTTTTTTTATTTAGGAAAAACATAACATAACCAAAGATGTCCTTTCTTTGCCCAAGGGGTGGAAGAACAATATTAAACTGTACAGGGGGAAAAAACATAACCTTGAAATACATTAATTCTTGCTACACAGAAGTGAAAGGAAAATGATCTATTCAGTGAGTTTTTACACAGAGCAATGGAATGGAGCTTTCATCACCTAATAACTGATCAATAAAAGCTTATTTCATGATCATGCATGTTTGCTTTTTAGTCCTTCAGATTTTCAAATGGAATTTGTAGCTTTTTATACAGTTTTCCTCCTTCTAGAAAATTTTTTATACCCACATTTTGAGTTTTCATCTAAAAATGAACTCAAGCAATTTCATTCTGCATCCTGAATTTATCCTATACATTAAAAACACTCATATCAAATCACCTCATACACCTTTACTGATATTCAGCCATTGTATTACTTGCACAAGACTTCAAGGATACTCCAGAATTATGGTCCTTGTTGCACAGTTACCATTTTATTGCACTGCAGAAACACCAACTGTAAATGTAATTTCTGAAAAGCAGAAATTTAAAATTAAAAAATAAAATTATTTTAAAAATAAAATTAAAATTAATACAATGCAATAAATAACTTCATTTGTGTGAGTGGTTGAGTTCAGGGAGCAATGTCTCTCAAAAGTATTGGAAAAAACTCTGATCTACACAAGTTATAAACATTCATTGGAAATTTTGCAGAACATTGTAAGGCAGCAATTTAATCTTTAAGCTAAAGGAAAAAACAGAAATTAAAAATCCTCCTCAGTAATTTTCTCTTTGAAGAACACAGCAATGACATCAGTATTACAAGATGTGCTACTCAGGGATCAGAGAAACTCTGAAGGTGAACAGTTCAGCTTATTTTGAATATATTTAAAATCTTGGGTTTAGTTTGCTAATATTTAAAAATTTTAGCAGTTAATCCTAGGTACTTCCTGAGTCAACATGTTGATTCAAAGACTTCAGCAATCCCTCTGAATTCAAAACCTGGAAACGTCATTTCCACAATCTGGAGCATCTTTTAAACCTTATTCAAACGTATGAGGTATTGCAGGAAAGGTAGAAACCAGGATCACAATGAAGGAATAACTTCTTCCTTTGCTAATCTCCCTGTTTGTAACAAAGCATTTAAATACCTTAGTTCCAGGTGTGGCTAATTAAAGCAGATGGACAAGATGAATTCTTAGGTTCTTTCCCAAGGTATTTCTATGTAAAAGTCTTGCCTACTTAGACCTGACATTTTCACCAGGCAAAAAGAAAGTACTTTAATTTCCCTTTCATCACCTGGGAATAGAATCACAGAAGTCCTGTGGAATTCAACATAGCATTGAACTCAAACTCATTCTTCTGCACATCAGTCCAGCACCTTCATACAACAAAATAATTTTATTTCACAGCAATGTAGTATTTTCACTTAGTTTCATAGTCTGGCAGAGAAATTGTAAATACTGTGAAAGAAACAGAACTTTTTTTTTTTTTTTTTGGTAAAATTTGTGAAAATTTCAGGTTGTTACTGATTTAGCTTTTCTTCAATAATGCTCTGTGTATATCCCACAACCAATTTAGCAAAACATTGTCCAAGCAGAGCAATTCATGCCCCTAAAACTATAAGAAACTTCACAGCACGAACACTTTCTAAAAGTACTTTAGCAAATCTGCTTGAAAATATGAATTACTTTAGTTAAAAGTAATTCACCACACTTATATTCCATTATCAAGTGGCAGCACATCAGCTGTAGGACAGTAAAGGAACCCTAATCCCAGCTGGGTCATTTTTCCAAGTTTTTCTAGAAGTGCAAAAGAAAAGTTGCAGTGATGGCATCAGGCCCCAACCCTTTTCCAACCATGGCATTACAGAAGTTTAAGCAGATAAAGGAAAGAAACAAAAGCTGGAAGGAAAAAAGAAGGAATTTGGTAACGATAACCAGCCAGAAATAGGGAAACCGACTTGGGTCTGTAAAATCATTATAATAATTTGCTTAGAAAGCAGTGAAGAAAAAATCCCCAGTAAATACTTTGGAAAGTGCTGGATCAATTTGCAAGTGCTGAGAGCACAGCAGCCTCAGAGACTCGGGGACATTTGTATTAAACAAGAGACACACAATTAAGCTGCATCTCAAGCTAAAACCCTGAGGGCTCCACATTTCATTCCAGTCAACCACTGCTGCTTTTTGGCACTATTTTCTTTGCAAATATGAGTAATGTGGGCCCTTTAGTCACTATTAAGCAGTAATCTGGGGAAATCAACCACTTCCAATAATCTTATACTCCAATTTAGGGCACTCTGAAACCCATAATGAAAAATACTGTCGCCAGTTCTCTCCCATAATGACACATGGCATATGCCTGCTATTCCTCTTTTCAAATCAAATCCAACTGTGTTGCCTTTTTTCAGAAAATCTTGTTTATTTTGTTCATCTGAGTTTCTTTCTTCACTCATTTGATGAAGAAGTAAATTTCTGCTTCATAAGCAAGATATTTATTGTTAACCCACTATTCAGAAAGCAGCTGATACCTTTTCAATCAAAAACAAATTATTTTTTCAAGTGAGTAACACCATGTTATGTTACAAGTTACTCCTGACTAATAAAAAATCTATTTTCACTGTAAATTAGAAAGCTGATTAAGGGACCTTCCAATGTTCTTGTCCCTCCTGGATGGATTTTACCTTTTAATTCCACTCAATAATTTGCAAGAATGATTTCCCTGTTGACAGATGCAGAAAAGGTTTTACAGCTAAGCATGCAGAATGCCAGAATAAAATCAAGCCACTTATTCAATTTCATGTCTTATGACTGTTTTGGGTTGGTTTTTTTTTCATAACCACTGGAAAATTCTGGTCAATAACATACTTTGGAGCAATGTTCTAAGGAATACAGTAAATTCAAATCTATGCTGACTAGGAAAGAAAACAACAACCTGCAACAAAGAAGTCTTTGAAAGATGTGCAAAGATTTTAAGAAAAGTCTCAGAGATGAAGGTATACAATTTTTGATACTTCTGCTTTTATAACTTGAAAATTCAACCTTTACCTTACTTTTAGAAGATGGATTGAAAATATACTTTGCCAAAACACTGCTTTTCTGCTTCTCAAGTAATCTAAGGCAATGTGAAATATACTGCCCTTTATCAGAAATATCCCCAAATTATTCTGCTACTTGTGCAGAAGCAGCATTTCTAAGTTATAGATAACTGTGTGGATAATTCCTTATTCTTCCCAGGCAAACACAATCAATTGCATTCCTAAAATTCAATTTAAAAGTAATTTATCTTACATGAATATTCCAAATTCACAAGATTTCACATAAAGCTATTCCTGTAGCATAGTAAATCTCCAAAAGAAATAGTTATTCAAGTAGAAATTCCCCTGTGCAGAATAACTCACAAGGTGTGTGGTGCAGTATTTGTCTTTGCAGTATTTGTGTGTGTGGTAGCAGGGAGAGCCGTGTGAAGCCTGGTGGAAGTACAATTCACAAGTGAATTTAAAATAAACTAGTAGAGAAAAATCTACATAAAAGGCAGCCTTGCAGGTGACTTTTTCAAGCAATTTCCATCACCTCACAGGCACCCTGACTCATTAGTCAGCTCAGAGCTTCTACAGGAGTAAGTGGTGATTTCCCTGTGGTCAGATGATCTTTTGCAGGGAGGGATTGCATGACATTTATGTGCTGTGCTGCTTATTTATTTCTTCTGTCTCATACTTTATGACTATTCAAGAGTTTTATTTACTGTAGGAAAAATGTATTATGGAGATACCTGAAACTAACAGCGGTGAAATGAAATATAAGGTTGATTCCTTGGTGATCTCACATTTCCAGACACTTTTAGTCTGGTTATATTTACCCAAGGAGGGAACCAGAGAATCAGAGATCATCTCATTTCTATGAGTAAGCTCTATCACAGTAAAAAGCCCAACAAAACCAATAAAACACCACTCCAGAATAATATTGTTATAACACCTACTAAAATGACTGACTGAATTAGCACAAAACCTGTTTTCAGATTATTTTCTTCAGAATACCTAACTTGTGGTAGATAAAATAGATTATATAGAACAGGAAATCTTGAAACTATTATACTTAAGTAAAACCCATGAGAGGATAATTAAGTAACAGCCCATAAGAGGAGGCTGAAATATGCCTATATTAAAATTTTGGTGATGTAAAAGACATGAAGGGATAGGTGGAGGTAGTTACCACATCTTATAGAGTTGCATTTTTCTCAGAATACCATTTCTCATTCACAAATTAAAATTACTGAATATTTTCAGTATTTGAAAATATAATATCCACAATATTTGTTTGCCCTAACTTCCAGTCTTTGACTTAGACTGATGCTTCATGAGAGACCTCAAAAAATCATACCACAAATCAAATCAGAACTTGTTTTGCCACAGTTGCTCACACCATGACCAGTTTGGGCTGGCTTTCTGTGTGTAACAGCATGCACCATCCCTAGTGCAAAGTATTTTCTATGCAAAGAAAAGGGGCAGTCTCATCTCTTCAACACACTCCAAACTATGGTTTAGATGTGCACAAACCCATGGGAGAAAAGAACAACACAAATCTGAAATCCATCTGCCTCCTGTTTCAGTGGAACACAACATTCTGAGATGAAACACTCAGGCAGGCTCAGAGGTTTCAAGTATTATTCTAAATACAGGTACAAATTCAACAGAGACTATTAAAAAGCAGATGTTAAAAGCAGGCTTTTACCATGCAAAACCTAAGTTCTAACTTTCCATGTTTTCAATATGGGGAAAAAAATAACACTGAAAGAAAGAACAAAATAATTCATACAATGGTGCTACAGGTCAGTGTTGGCTGTTAAATCCACATGAGCAGAGCAGGATCAGAAAGAAAAGCTGAGAGGCAGAGCAGTGAATTCCAGCAGTGAGAATCTCAGCACACACAGTGTAGAATAAAACCCACTAAAAGTGCTTCTACATGCCCACAACATTCTAAAGTTCTCATCTCCCAGGCTGAAAACTGAGTTATTAGGATCTCTCCAGAAGGATTTTGACTTTGTTATGCGACTTTAAAGCAGTTTTTTTCATTTGCTACTAGTTTCTATCTTACTTGACAGCTGAATTACCTGTGTTTCCTGAGTGCTCCATTTTCATCCTGCAAGGAAAAAAACCAAAACAACAAAAACACTTCTGTAGAGATCTGAGCTAGTGTCTCTTAAGTACATCATTTAATGCAGCTACATTTAACTAAATGCATTTTTCTGTTGCTTTTATTCTCCATCTTCCACAATGAATTTTCCACAGCTTAAAAATTGGAGTTTATTTAAATAATGGTCTTCACTGATGTCCAAACACCATGTAAGAAGGTGGCTAAACGCTCAAAATGTGCTCTTCTCATATTGAGACACATTATTTGTATTTAGCACCAAAAAAAACAAAGACAACAGCCTAAAAATGCAGGCAAACAACACCAATAAACATGTTGTTCCCACAGCTACAGTAACAATGTTAACATAGCAAAAGCCTGCCTATAAAGTGAAAATAAATGCCATACAAAAGGTTACACACAGGCAGACATTCCAGATAAAATTTTTGGGGTGTGAACACATTGGACAAGCAGTGGGTCAGGCTGTGTTCTCACACGTGCTCAGTTCCTAAGGAAATTAGACAGGAAAAAGAAATACAAATAGTAAATTCAGAAATGTGACCATTGGGTTCTGATTATTTCTAAGACTCTTCCCTATAATTTCTTCAAACTTAAACATGAATCTCAAACATAAAAATGCATTCAGACTCCAGAAATCATTTCTAGTCCTGAATAGAAGTACAAAAAGATCTGAGTATGACACAGGATATTCCAGGGTAGACAAGGACGGTTTCAGCTCTCTCTGCCCTAATTTTATTTTGATGTACTCAGGGCATGAATGATCACCATAGAAAAGTGCAAGGAAAAAGCTCAGAAGTAACTATAGTTTCAGAATCAGGTTAAAAATCTGACTGCAGTTTGTGAAAACTACAGAAATCATAGTACAATTTTACACTTGGAATTAATTAATCAAATTGAATAGTGCTGTAAGATAGAGACAGTTCTGCCCAGTTTAAAAGTGGTACCCACACCCAGACAGTATTTCTCAATCCATAGGAAATTGAATCTGAAATTACATATACCTAGGGTTTTCTTCTTGCCTTATTATGCTGTTTTCCAAGATGCAATTACATTACAGCATCTAATGAAGTTCTTTTTTGCACAAGTATTACCATTTCTACTAACCAAAGTAACTATGGGTATATATCATTTACAATTAGTCCCTCTAAGTGTTTAACTAAATACCTTAGAAATTTTGGAAATTAAAGCAGTAACAAAAACCTATTATTTACTGACATGTTTTAATAGGATTACAGCCCTCTGTGTTTTATCTTCTGAAATTATTTCACTCTAGCCACTTCAGCTGGTGTGCAATTCTTGACTAAGATGCACAGCCCTATTGTCATCTGAGCAGCGGCTCTTCACCTCATGATTAATTTCAGCTGCATTCATTGGGTAATTTTAAAAATGAAGAAACTTTGCAAGCAAAATAATGCCCTTCAGAAACCTCAGCAAAATTGCACAAGTACAAATTTTGCAGGAATAAAGTTGTACTGTAAGTAAAATGGCACTGAAGTTTATCAAAAGTCTTCACAGCCAGTCTCCATTCCAGCAATACCAGTGTTGTACAGATTGCACTCTTGAAACGTGACTTCCAACAAACACCTGACATTTCTTTTCTCTGCTGGTGTTAAAATCATTATTATTCCATTATAATTGTTTTTCCAACATTTCCTAAAATACTGGTTGCAAGCAACTCCCATAACCAGGCCACATCCATTCCCTTCCCAAGTGACACATCTGGATGTACAGGCACATACAACCAACAAACTGTAAAATTAACAATGAAAGGAAAAAACCCCACAAGACGAATTCTTACTAGAATTAAGTGTTTACAATAAAACTTCCTAAATTGTTTGTATTGTTACACTGCTTCTGGATTGATTATTTCATGGAGTCCCAAATGACAGAAAAAACACAAATTAAATCTCTGCCATCGTCACAATCTCAGTTATATTTCCTATAATCCAGTAAATTTTCATAATCTTCCTGATGGAAAGAAGTGATTAAGGAGACCATTTTTTAAAGTTCTAAGTGTATTTAAGCATCTTTTACATATGCACATGCATCCTGCTCAGCAAATCACTTCAGCAAATTTTCTGCCTCTATTTTTTAATATCTCTATTTATGATCATAAATGCCATCAGCAAAACTGGGAATTGAAATTACATAGTAAGGGGAAAATAGTCCCTGTTCTATATTTGAAAGATTAAAATTGAATTGCAAAAAAAGTGGCTTAATATTCATAGATGTTTATGTTACTACAAGAAAAACACCCAGTTTATAAAATCTATCCCAAGAGCCATATGCAATTTGTATTGATTTTACTTTCATAAAGTTGCTACCTCTTTATGATGATTTATAAGTAGATGAGTTAAGTATTTTAATATATTTATATATATCTCTAAACATCTATCCAGACTATTGGCTATAAGGAGGACCACAAAGCTCCTTTTTATGTTTTACAGTAATAAAAGGCCCAGAAAATATAATCTTTTCAGTTATTCACCCCACTTTCACATATTATTAGAGTTCTCCTAGAAAGGGCACTATATGCATCCTGATATAAGTACACTTTAAAACCATCTAAGGTAGCAATGCAGGTCACACATACACACTCAAGGATTTATAATGTGCTCTAAGAAGCTTTCAGACTGCACAAATCACCAATATTCCAACACCAATAAAGTTTTAAAGGTCTGGTCACCAAGAGCTGGGCTGAGGTATTTGTATGTGAAACACAAACCATTTTATCTGTCTGAGTCGATTCAAGTTCTTCAAAAACACCATTCCATGCCCCACATTTTGAAGTGACAGACTAGGAAAAAAATCTATCAAAACTTCCTTTTAGGATGCATTGATTATTTTAAGTGGATGAAATTTCCTCAAATTCCCCAAGTCAAGCATCTCCAAATCACAGAATCTCCCTATTACCCTTTTTAAAATATTCTTTTTTTCTCCAGTCACTGAGGGCTTTGACTGCCACAACTTTTCAAACATCATGGTAAGTGTCCTAGCAATTACATCTGCCAATTCCCTCAGGACCCTGGGACACATTTGTTCATTTCTCATGGACTTGTGTAGGTTCAGGTTCCCCAGGTGGTCTCAAACCCAACCTCCTCCTAAATGGGAGGGACTTGGTTTGCCCAGTCTCTGCTTTGAGGCTCAGAGACTTGAGAGATGTGGGAAGAGTGGTTTTGAGTAAAAACTGCCCAGCCTTCTTCATGCTGGTTGCCACTTGATTTCCTGTCTTATTTATTTGGGAGTGGGTGAGTGAGTATATTTTCTTAATTCTTCCTTTTCTGACCAACGTCCCAGTAGAAGCTCTTCCTTTGGTTCTTCAAATTCCTTGACTAATTCCAAACTCCCAATGCACTTTACCTTTCCCAGTCCCATGCTAGCAACACCCCTATGTTCTTCCCAGGACTGATTCCTCATTGTACTTCAGTTCTCCAAGAGGTCCTAACTCACTCATATTATTCTACTGCCTCACCTGCCTGATTTCTCACACGTGGGAATCAATTCTCATGCTGTAATAAAAATGTCTTTTAAAAGCCACCAACTCTTTTCTATTATCTGTCCTTATCCCTGAGGGCAGTTTCCCAGGGGAGACCCCATCCTGGGTTTTGAAATTAAAAAAAAACAAACAAACAAACAAATGCAAACCAAACCAGTGCAGTCAAGAATCCAGATGCAGCCAAGAATCCAAGCTGCAGTGTCATCTTTAAGAGTTTTGCTGAGCCACAGTTAAAGCCAAGGGGCTTTGGTTCATTACTTCCCAAAATGACAGCCCATGCCATATTGCCTTCCATAAATTGAAGATGATTGGTGCATTTGCCCAGATCTGGAAACACTTATTTGCTCACATTAAAGCACAGAGAGAGCCACTCTGAAAGGAAAAGGTGACTGAATCCCTAACCTAAGGCTTAACCAACACCTGCTCTGCACATAAACTGTGCTCCCTTTTCACACACCCTGCATTCCACTGAGCTGCTGCAATTCTCACCTTGTACAGTACTCCTTGGTTAGATCTTTGCTTCTACTCCAGAGATGGAGGAATAGTTAGGGAGTTTTGGTTCAGTCTGGATGAAGTTCCAGAGTGCAAGAGACTCACAACCAAGCTACTCTGTTTCACAGAGCTGGGAACTTCTTGATTAATGCAATTAATGGGCTTGCTGCTATTCCTTACCTTTAAGCTCACTGAAATGAAAAAGTTCAGCAACTGAACGCTCTACTAGGAATCATTATTATTTATTATTGTAATCCTGTACCAATGCCTACCACTTAAATGACCTTGTAAATGACACATCCCTCAAATGTCTCATTTATCCTGAAGGTTGATAAAGAAAAAGTAGTCCTGAAAATGGGAAACACATAACATTTATCACTGAGCCATCAAACTAAAATACACCTTTACAATATGTCTTGTCTTTGCTACCAAAGTAAAAATACATTTATGAATACAATGGATAATTCCACACCAATCATCTACAAAGAAAAAAATCAACAAATTAAAATTTATCATGGTGTTTTGTATCATGTAATATAGTTACAGTTTAACTTGTACCAGCTCAGCATAAAACTTTACTACTGTAAACACATGGGACTCTTATCCTACAGAGTTTTATGCATTGCCTAAATCTACTCAAAATTTCATATCATTAATACCTTTGAAATAGAGGTGTTGAGTACACAAAGCAGGCTCAGACCAGCAGAACTACTTAGATTAAAAACAGTCTGACAAGAACATTATTTTTAATTGAGATTGAAATAATTGACTTAAGTGGAGGCTTTTTTGTTACCATTACTTGGCAAATCTGATTCTGATTGATGGAAAAAAAAAAAAAAAAAAAGATTGAGTGGGAAGATTCACTCTGATCTTTCCCAGATTTCATAATAAATCACCATCCCTTGGCAATCATTTACCTGAGTCAACTTAGTATTCCCTAAGTCAGATGAGCCTTCTTGCCTTTCATAACATGAAATTAAAACAGTAGAAATTATTGATTAATGACAAGAATATATATGGCTAGCTCTATTATTTAATAAAGCAAAAAAAATCCATACCATTAAAAAAATTGATCTGGTTCAGTGTCCATAAATGTAAAACGTGTATGCTTTACTACTCTCTGAGGAATTTCTGATTAACCCTCTAGTTCATATCATACTCAGCATTCTTGATTGAAGCTCTAGCACAGTCTCTGTTAAACAGAAATGTCATTATTCAAGAAGACAAAAAGTCATAAAGCATAATGCAATCCTGCAAAGTCACCACAGGCAATAACCAATAGTGTGAATTCAGGCAAATGACTTCTGCTTAAATATAATTTCCTTACAATGAAATACATCACAAAAGAAAAAAAGAAATCTGCTCATAAAACATCTGATAATCTGGGAGTCGAAAGGATTGGCCATATTTGCCAAGTTATAGAGATAATGACACAAACCACTGTGGTTCAGTGGCTTAGCCCTAGAAAAATGGTAATATTGCTGTGATGCTCAGAAGTCTGACATGAGAATTACACTCTCTTGTGATGTACAGTGATATTTTACACAAGGACAGAATTCATGAGGTGAAAAAAGCAGCACAAACAAGAGGCAACAAAATATAAACACTGCTGTGTTTCAATCATTTCCATTAGCAGGTAAACTACAGGCAAGTTTTGCTCTTCAGTCTATAAATATGATTTTACCCTTAAACCAATTCAGAGACCGATTTATTGATTAAGGAGAGCAATTGATCCAGTGTTTGGTAATTCCACTCCACTATTACCAAGCTGAGTAAACCCTGTTAACAAACATTGCTATATGACCAGCAGACCTGGTCTTTTTCTGAAAAGAAAAGCATTCTTAAGACTGTGTTATATTTTAGTTTATAGGTACAGAATAATTACAGCTCTGTGATTCAGAAAATAGGAAATGAAATGAAAATAAGCCTAACAATTCTGGAATATTCATTGACTCACTGCTAAAAATCTTAAGTGTAATAAATATTAACATCTATGCAGTTATGTAAGCAATATACAATATTATTTTCAAACTATCTATTTCAAAATCATTAGTCACATAAAGCCAGGCCATAAAATTTGATTGAGAAGAGCCTTTATCCCACACAAAGTCCAGATGACTCTGGGAAACATCAATAAATATAACTCCTGTTGTAGCATGGAAAGTAATTTCACTAACCCTTGCCTTGTTTGCTTGGAAAGTACTTGTGAGAACCAATAAAATCTTTCTTTGATTACAGTGGCAATCAATACTTTGTTTCGGACACAGGCAAACACTTTAAATCCTAAGATTTAAAATACATCTCCCTAGAGTATCTGGTTGACATTTTTTTTTTTTTTTTATTTTTTTTTTTTTTTTTTTTTTTTTTGCCTTTTTTTTAATGTCTTTTCCAATAAAAAA
>VZRH01001377.1:1058004-1083356 GCA_013397555.1 Urocynchramus pylzowi | reverse complement strand
TTTTTTTTTTTTTTTTTTTTTTCTGGCCCTTTTCTGAAGTGCTGTCCCAATAACAGCAAATCAATCACAGAATCAGGGAACAGCCTGAGCTGGAAGGGACCCACACAGATCATTGAGTCCAGCTCCTGTCTCTGGATGAGACCACCCCCAAAATCCTGCCATGTGTCTGAGAAAGCTGTTTCTTAGTAAAGGATACCTGAAGTATTCCCAAGATCATTCCTAAATCAGATAGCACAGCTCTTATAAGGAGTCTAAAAATTTTCCTGACCCAGTATATTTGCCAATATCTCCAAAAAAAGTGCTTTGCTCTCTTACAGTTGCCTCCTCATTAAACATCTCCTCATGGGAACTCAGACCAGTATCTTCATTCAAGCTGAGATCAGTTTTTGCATCCTTTTCAGACTGTCTTGAATTTCTGCCAACACAGCAATATTTAGCCAACTAATTTAATATTACTGATTAATGAAAAAAGCCTGTAGCTCCCAACTCTTTTCATGTGTCTAGTGTTAACACTTGACAGGAACACCAGAAGCAGTACAGCTGGTATAAAAAGGTAATGTATACAGACAGATATTTTCAGGTATTCTCATGAGTAATTGCTCTGTTGGATCAGCTATTTAAATAGTTTTTTTCTGAGACTATAACCACACCTAGTTTGGTTCTCTTCCAGTTTAAGAAAGATGTAAAACTGAAGAAGGTCCTGCTGATGCCATGGTGAACAAGGGCCTAAAGCTCAGAGGGAGAGGGTACAGACATGCACAGTCTGGCAGAGAAAAGTCTAAAGAAAACCTAACAGGAGCCTACAATTACTTGTAAAGTAGTTGCAAGTTGTCCAAGCCAAACTCTTCTCAGCCTCATTAAAAGAACAAATCAAACCAGTTGGGTAGGTTGAGTCTGCAGACTATGGAAAAGCTCTGCACCAGGTGGGGAATGAGCCATAGATTTTATATTAATTCCATTTTCAGGGGTTTTCAAAACTTTTCTAGAGAAATCCACAACTGACCTGATTTACTGCTGGCATTAGAGCCACTGTCAACCAAAGATTAGATTTTATCATCTCCTGAGGTTCCACTGAGCCAATTATTTTATGGCTGTAGGATAATCTGCAGGAACAGGACTCATCCAGGCACCTCCAGCCCATTCTGAAACAGAGACAGACTTGCTGTAGATGAGTCTTTGAAAAAGGCCCAGCTTTTAAGGGAAGCCATTTGAATAGATACTTACTGTGTTAAGAACAAGAGGAGTGTTTTAAATAACTTCAAGTAAGTACAGATTGAATTATACTTCCTAAAGTGCAGTTGGGAATACAATTTAATCTCATTAGGTCAATAACATATTGTGCTAGTAAATCTAGTTTATTTTTTTACTCTACTCTTACCATTCTCCATTGATTATTTTCACCATTTTACCCAAATAAATATTCTAGGTTACCCAGAAAACCTGATTACTGTAGTTAAAATGATCTAGGAAAAAACAAAGTATTTATGGTTACAGAAAAAAAAAAACCCATAGTTTTCACAGAAACTTTCAGTAGTCTGTCCAGTAAATGGTTGTCAAGAAAATTACCAAAATATATCAGATGAATTCATTTGTAACTCAGACTGAAATATATCTAGAGGATTATTTTTATTTCCTTTGAGTTTGCAAGAGAGTAGGAGAGCATTCTGAACTGCTTGGCTTTGTTTTCACAATAACTTAGGGATATCACTCCAGCAGTGATTCTGTTGGAATGCAGGCCCTGGTCACCCAAACAAGGCTCTGAGATCAGCACAGGAGAGAGGGCTCCTGAATGTTCCTGCACTTTACTTGTTCACTGAAGGAGGAAGGGAAACAAAAGAATTACAGTGAGTTGTGTGGTCTGAGAGGTGCTAGCATTCATTTCCTTTAAATTCAAGTACTGTAAAAAAGTTCCTCGCGATCACTGTAAATTCAGATTTTTATTCTGGTAAATCATTGCTTTTTGCATGCAGCCAGAAAGACTTTGACACCACGTGTCTGCATCTTCATCCTGTTAAACCTCTGGGAAATGGCAAGCACCAGAGTTCTTACAACTGTGAAGAAATCAAGGGGTGCCAGCCCCTCAAGAGTCAAAAGAATGACTGATGGAACGGTGCCAGATTAGTTAAACACCGCCCAGCCAACCCTATTTTCATCTTTTTTCCTTTTCATCTCTTTTCGTCTCTTTTTTTCCTTTCTGTCCATGGCAGAAGATAATCTGAGGAATTCAAAAGCCTAAAATACTCACTAGTGAAGTCCAGGAACGCAAGCATCTCAACTGGTACAAATGGTCTCTGTAGCATTATTGGTATCAAAGCAGATTCTGGATTTGTTTTTTTCTCCAGCAAAGCATTCCATTTATTCTCAAATTGGATTAAGCCAGATATCAGTTTTCTGATCTTTTATACATCTATCTTTCATAGCTACCAAATTCTTATTACACATTTGCCTGCTAGTTTTGATTTATAAACAAAATAAAAGTATTTCAGACTGAAATCATGATGATAGGAGAAAGTAATTTCAAACAACCTTTGGCAAAACTTAGCAAAATTAAGCCATATTTAAAATAGGTATATTTTTTAAATCAAATGACAAGTTTACACATTACCTGTTTAAAATAATTAGCAACTGGAACAATGATCATATGTGGTCATTAGGATAATGATATTAAATTGAAATGCAAATTTCCACACAAAGAAACCTAAAGATCTGTGAGGGAGCAACGTAATTAGGACACATGGAACAAATTGAGAATTCAAACTGCAAATATTTCAAACAAGAAAACAACAATAATTCCAGCTTGGCAAGTTTTGGAACAGCTTAAATATATTGAGAAAAGTATTGGCACAGGACAATAAGTGTTACAGTGGTAACAGGACAATAAGTGTTAAAATCTGATTGTGGTGAAGTCTCTGCTCATGTCTTTGCAACAAACAATAGATCAGCTCCTGCAGATGGTGGAACCAATGCAAGAGATGCAGCAGCAATTGTGCAGCCTGGGATTTGCAAAAACCAAAGCCAGTGTCTCCATCCTTCCCCTTCTGGAGCATATTTACTGGCCAGAGTGGCCTCCCTGCCCCGTGACCGTGCTGCTGGAGCAGTGCGCTCACTTTCGCAGTGGAATTTGGCTCCGTGCTCCATCAGCTGCCTGACAAAGCAGTCCAGGACTGTTATTGAATCATATTCCATTCTTACTATTCTCCCTTGCTCTGTTTTTTATTTCACTGGGTATTTTTGGGTTTTTTTTCCCCACCACCCCATTTCTCAGGAGAGAGAAAAATGCTTTCTACCCTATTTTTAAAGCTATCCCCAGCAGCAATACCAATACTAGTATTTTTACAGACTGTCTTCTCCCATCCACAAATTCTAATAATATGCCATAGAAACCAGTTTCAATGTTACACCTAATTTAATATATTAAATGAAAAGAACTGCTGAGAACAGATAATTATTCTATTTCTGTCTATTTGATATTTTTAGTTCACTTTTCTATGTAGGATTTCCTTCGTGCTAAACAGCATTTTCTAGTTTATTCAACAATCTATCCTACCAAACATAACATTTCCCATCAGCACCTGAATTGATCAGGAAGTGATCAGAGCCGGGCAGCAGCTCAGTACTGCCTTTCAGAGTTATTGATTAGATTCCAATGAAGCCAATAGGAGCTTGCAGTCAGCATAATATTCATAGTGCCATATTGAACATAATTTGGTCTTTAACAGTAACTCAAAATTATTAATTTTAGTATGCTTAGAATCAATTTCAGTATTCTTAGAAGTTACAAAGCTATTGCAAGGAATGAAGGATGAGACACGAAGGCAAGCATGTATATGCATCATTTTGTATATTTTTAAAATAACTGTAAGTTTCATCCCTCACCACCATGCATCGTTCCACCAGCATAGCAACATAAATACCCACTGCTTCTCTCCAATAGTTTCAATGAAAATCAAAAGAAAATCTTTATCACTTGCATCACCTAATGCCAAGAAAGTATTCTATATCATTATAATTTGAATTTCCAGAAACTTAGCTCCAGGAAGGGCATCTATGCTTCCTGAATTATTTTCATTTGATCCAGATGTGAAGGGAGAGTCAAAAAACAATAAAAACTTGCACCCCATCATTAGGGGTATTTTATACAGAAATATTTTCCTGAGAACTTTATTTCCATTTCCATGAAAGTTTTTGTCAATGTGTCAAAACAATGTAATAATATATTCATTATAGAAAATATCATTGCTACTCTACAAATCAGGACCTGAAACAAATCTGCCTGTCTGAAACTGTTCACACATTTTGAACTAAGTCTGCAGTTAAAATAAACACAGAACAACAATAACACCCAACAAGTTATTGAATTTATCTTATGAAGACAGAAGGGTACCAAAAGATTTTAAAGACACTACAGAAGCAGGTGGAATCCTTAATAATTACAATAATACCAATAATTACAGCTTTTTACAAAGACACGGGGTTTTATTGCAATTGATTCTCCTACAAGAGTTAGGAGTTAGTTTCCTCAAATAGAGGAAACATTTTTCTAATGTTTCCCAAGTCTTGATTTAGCCCAGTGGACAAAGTTTGGCCACCACCTTGTCAGGCACACATGTGCATTAATAACTTGCCAGAGTTACTTGTTTGGGTTGTGCCCCACAGACAGGGAACCCTGCTGACTCTGTGCCAACCTGAACCTGTTTTTTGAAACATGAAATTTTCACTACAAGTCGTGAGTGCCTGATGTGCCAAACAAAGATTCCTGAAATAAATGAAGCAGCAACTTGTGTCATGACAGCAGACACAGCAGCAGCAATATGCTCCCAAAAAATGCTTGCTCTTGTTTTTTTAAAGAGAAAGTCAACTCACTTATTAATTCTTAGGTTCTTTTAATCTGACGTGCAGTAAAAGAATTTTAATTGTTAGAAAGGATTTTATACATAAGAAATTAAATAAAAAAGGCATTATATCCTTTAAAAGTAAGCAATACATTCGCAATTTTATCTTATGAAATACATATGTATTTTAAATAATAAGTGTAAATACACAGATGGTATACAGCAGGAGCTCCTAAATAAAACAAACCAGAGCTTAAAATGCTTGTGAAATCCTTTTTTTAATACATAGTTTGATCAAGAACAGTTCCCACAGGAGTAACTGGAATTTGTGTGTGCCTTCTCTCCCTTAACCTGTAGTATTTCCAGGCACCAGCCATCAACATTTGCAGAGGCATTCAACAAGTTACCATGTTCAAACATCATGAATTTCCTGCACAGAATTTTCACAGGGAATCATGGTGCTCAGAATAACATGACAGCATTTAAATTAAACCCCTTCCCAAACTGTGGAGGAAGCATGAGAAACTCCTCTAACACCAGGGATATTCTTAATAATAACAATATTGCCACGGCGCCGTGGCAGCAGCGTCTCCCAGCAGGTCAGGCAGGTCTGTTTGTGCAAAGCTCTGCCAACACTGGATTATTCCAAGCAGTGGATCCAGTGGCATTACCCACAGCAGCAGAATTCTGTGCACAGGCTACATCCAAGACATTATTAGAGACAACTTTTCTGCTTCTCCCTCCTCCTTCCCTCTCATTAAGGCAGTAAATCCAATGTGAGTTATCCAAATGCTCCTGAGCAATTAACTCGTGTCATCATTCTACAGTCATCAGTTCTAATTTATCCTTAATGAGAAGAATGTTAGAGCCCACATGCACCTCTGAGTAAATACAAGGACTTGTAGCACATTCATAATTGTGATGCTTGTGTGAAAGTTAACATACATTAACTGAAATAGACCCATGCAACAGAAAGAAAAGAGTTACAATTGCAGAAAGGCAGGTAATGGTTTCCTTCAAATCAACTCAGGAACTCCAATCTCATATTAATATAATTTTCTGAATTATGAATAAAAGATTAAGAATACTAAAAATTAAAATAAATTGAATTGTGCTTCCTAGCTGGTGTCTCAGTTCCAATTTTTATCGGCCTTCTCTTTTAATCTATTTTTATTAGATTTTCTTTCCATAATACAACTAGGGCAAGGCATATATTTGAACTGTATTCCCATCTTGATATATCTGTTATTTTACTTATGCAAAAATTACAAGATTTATCCCATAGGTTATGAGTAAAAACATATACTTATATTAGTTTTAAATGGATTTCTTCTGGATCTCAAGCATTGATATTGTTGCCTTTACTAAAATTGGGGTTTTTGAAAGCTAACTCTGCAATGTTTGGGTTTTTATTTTACCTTAATGGATTAAAGCCAGCTTAGGGCAACATGAGATCTAGTCAATCTTTCTCCAAGGAATGCTCTTGGTGCAAAAAGTGAAAATTAAACCTGAAGGCTTGAGTACAAGGTGTGAAATGCAAAACTCCCCTTGTGTTTTCTCATCATCTTCAACTTCCTTGTTAAAAATTTATCAAACCTACCAGTTATGAATATCAAGCACTACCAAAATGCATGAGATTAAAACATCAAGATTCACAGCTTTAAGAAAGTGTCAGCCTGAGCAACTGGATTTCTTCTTCCTGAATACGATGTGAATCCTCCATTTTGCTACGCTGGCTTTTAGGTGAGAGGAATATAAAACAGATCTTCAAGGTCTCCAGCCCCATACAGCAACTCACACCACAAAACAGCCCACAAAGACTTCTAGAACAACAATCTAGGCTTCCTTTTTATTTCTTTTTTTATTAATTTCCTACCCTAATTTTAGCAGCCTGTAGCTGTTACCTCTTCTCTCAGGCTCAAGGCTTTTTCCTTGAGCCCCCAGCTGGAAGATATTTTTCATTCACATACACCACTGGTAGTCCCTCTGCAAGGGAAGGAATGCCCTCAGTGACAGCCAGAGAAAGCTCTAACTTAAAGCTTGTAAGCAAGAGAAAATTTCTAATGTGATTTTATTTAAAATGTTTTAATACGTAGATAATGAGTGATAAATACACGTGTGTGTATATATATATACACTGTGTACTTACCTATATATGTTTATATAGTTGCACATAAAGTCTATTTTCTAAAGAAATCATTCTCAAAGGGTTTAGACATGACTTCAGTAGTGTGACACATCTAATTTTAATCTCACTTTCAACAGTAAAAAAACTTAGTTTTCCTTGAAAGTAATTACATCACAAATAGTACATCCAGATTACAGGCTGGAGCTAAATATACCAAAACCATATTCCAAGTACATATAAAATTATTTACTCTTATACTGAAAGGATACATTTTTAAGTCATACATTATTAAAAGCAGAATTACTTTAAAGTTTAAGGAAGAGATTTGATTTTTTTGAGGTTTTTTTGGGGCGGCAGGTAAAAACTTATATCATGTGGCACAAAGTAGTCCTCAAAACAGCACCTTCCCTTCCCACCCCAAGCTTGTACATGTTTCAATTTAATAATTTTTTTCAATCTATTAAAATACAACTTCCAGAGCTCTTAGTATCAAATGTAATTTTAGTCTCTCCTTCAGAAAGAGGCAAACTTCAAGTTCCATTAATTTTTCAAAACTAAAACACAAGCATTTAAATTACCTTGTGATTCCTCCCCATTCTTTTCCTAAACAAGATCTATTTATTCTGTTAAAATATTATTTTAACCTTTCTACCAGTCTGAAGTGGGATACACACTCATTCTGGGATACTAATAATAAGCAAAGCAACAAACCACATAAAAAAAAAAAATCTTTAGGAAACCTCTTTAATCTAGATAAGTCTTGTGCTCAGTCTAAAATCCACACTCAATCTTAGATTTCTGTGACAAATGCCAGCCACATTTAGGTTCCTGCTCCTTCTGTGAGGTGCACAGATGAGGACCTTAAATGAGGTTTGTTTCTGAAGCATGATAAATTGCATTACTGAAGGCTTCTAGTGTTACACAATTACTATCAGGTCCCTTTGATATTTTTACTTTGGATATTTCCAAACACCCATGGAACTCTGCAGAGCCACTTCATGGGATATTGCAAGGCCGCACGTTTGCATTTCCCTAATTCCACAATCATGTCTAATACTGGCTTCATTCATGTCTTTCATGATTCCATAATCATGTCTGGACCATGCCATTAACTAAATGATACACAAAAAAATATTTTATCCCAGTACTTTCAACAGAAAATTTATGAGTGTTTTCCTTTGCCAAATAAGCTGAAGACAGTATCAGCCACCCACCCAATGAACAAAGGCTTCTACTCTCTAACAATGAAATAATGACTGAAATTTAAAGGTCCTTAAGCATATGTAAAGCACTAGAAATGCACATACAAATAACTAACCATTCAGGCTGTTGGAACAAACCAGACCTTTCCTACAAAGGGCAGCTATTTACTCCTTCAGGCCTGGTCTCCCCTCTGTTGAATATTAAAATAAGCCACGAAATAAAGTTTCCACCCAGCCTGTTTCTGCTCTAGGACATGGTTCATCCCATCAGTCAAGTGAACAGAGTTAATAAAACTTTGAAGAAGGGATATGAAGCCTTGCCCCAGGATGAATGAAGCCTGCACCACTGAAGCCATGTGGTATCTCAGAATTTTCCTGGGGTGTTCTTGGGGGTTTTACTGAGGAGCTCTGTGCACAGACATATTTCTGTTTAAACACTGCCCAGGCCACATTCATTGCCCAGATCTGTTGTAGTAAACCCATCCCAAGCCAACTCAAACTTAACTGCACATGCCTTGCAGCTTCAAAGGGTTTGTAATTGCTGTAAGGCCTTCAGTGAAGGCAGGGGGATGCTCAGACTTTACTCAGCTAAATAACAAAGGCATGTCCATATGGATGCAGCAATGCCTGCAGTAGCTGTGTAGTGCTCACAGAATTGAGAAAACAAGGGAAGTCCAAATTCACACTGAAAAATTCAAGTCATCACCACTCATAAACTGTCCCATCCTTGTACAGTGTCACTGAGTGAGAAGCCAGTTTTGTTCTCCACTATTAAAATACGTTTTCCAATTGACGTTTGAAAAGAAAGAAACAGAGGTCATGGAATTTACCATTTTACTTTTCTGCTACCACATCTCAAACAAAAATAGAGACAATATTTCTTGGATTACATAAATGTGTTTATAATGCACACTAAACCAAAGAATATTCTTGGATTTTACCTTTACCTTTAAAAGCTGCTGTTCAAACTTTTTAGATCCAGCAGTATAAAACACGTTTTGATTTTATAAGCAAGTTCCTCACTACCTAGTTCTGCAGTTTATGTCCCACCTGTATCTGTTTTATGAATGCCAGTGGGCTTTAATGATCTACCACATACCCTTCAGTTCCTTCCCTCTCCTTCATTAAACATATTCTTGACACTTTTTAGGACCCATACTGCACTCACATAAAGAGGATTTATGAATAAACATGTGAGATGAGCTCCTGCTCACCCAGACTAACAGTGAAATGCAGCAGCAGCTCATATCTTCACTTTCAGAGTCGGGTGAGAATTCCCCATGGAATATGCATTGTGTAATATTTGACACAGACCTAACATTTCTTTTTGATTTGTAGTCGTGTTCTCTGAAAAGCGCAAATGAAAACACACAACCCTGCAGCAGAACTTTCTGCAGTGCTGGAATTAGCATCCATGTGTTCCTGTGCACTGTGAGCTGTGTCAACTGCTTGGCTGTTTACAAATTCCAAGCAATCACAGCTATGTACATTTGTATTTAATTAATTTATCAACCATGCTGCTCTTCTGCTTTACTCAAAATCCATTTCCATGTGACTACAGCAGGCTCTCACTGAGACTGTTTTTTTCCATCTGTAAAATCCGTAAAGTACAGACTAAGTCATTTTTAATTACAAACTAATAACAAACTAATGGTATAATTTATGTGGTAATCTAATTTGTCATTTGAACACTGTAGAAAATAACAGTAGCTGCCAAACAAGACATCCTAGAAAATTGTTGTAATAGATATTTGCGTAAGTGAAATACTATTCATCATCCAACTATCCCAAATTAAGGATTTCTAAGGAATGCAGAGCAAATAACAGCACAGTAAACACAACTCTTTGAAAGTCAATTCCAGACAACTTTGGTAAAAAAGGTCATACAACTTTCCTCTACTATTTCAATGAGTATCTTCCTCATATTTTAAATCACTCACAGGCTTCTACACTCCAGGTTGTAGATACCTGCAGTTCAAGGCAAAACTGATAGCAGTGAGAGACCCCTCCCATGGTAAAGAACCATCCACATCTTAGACTGCTGTAGGGTTCATTTCTTCAGCATATAGAACATTTTCTACAGCCTCAGATTTTTGACTCAGCATTAAATTGTAAATGATGTGCAACAATAAAAATTGTGTAACTTCTGGTTTGTGTGGGCTAGAGGTGTGTTTGGGCATAAAATGGGACTGAGATGAGATGCATGCAGAGTTTTGAAGGCAAAAGCATGAAAAGCAGCACTTCTAAGTGCAAAGCAAGAGTCTGAGAAAGCCTTTTCATGAATCCACAAAGTTGTGTTAAAAATTAATTCTGGCAAATACGGGAAAGTTGTGCATTCTACAGCTGAAAGCTGGAACTGTTTGTGCAGCTGTGGCTCATCAGTACCAAAAGCACTGTCCATAACACAGGCTTCTGACACCATCTCCTAAGCTCAGAATATTTGAATTTTCTAAGACTTTTAGCTAATCTCTTCCAAGAAAGAATGCACTCTTTCTTCTACAAAATGGTCAGTCTTCATTAAAAAATACTATTTTGAGTCATTAGTCTTTACTTTTTCTCATGAATCTTGAAGTGTTCTGATATTATTTCCTATGATGTTACATAGCTACTCTGAAGTCTTAAAAAGTATATGACACTGAAAAGAGTTTCAATATTATCTCAGGGAAAAAAAAAAAATTCAAATGTGTTATAGTGACTGAGAAGGAAAGAAAAATGAAACCATCCCCTAAACACCTGGACAGGTATTCATGACACTGCTGTTTACATATCTCCTTAACTTCAACACATCATGAATTCGCCTGGATACTTTTATCCCATGCATATTATATGGGTAAGTTTGCTAAGTATTTCTGAAACTGAAAACTTCAAGATCTCAAAATTGTTTAAGGCATTTCCCAAAGCTATGTCTGGCTTACCAAGGATCCAGCTATTGCAGAAGGAACTATGTAGGTACTGCTCAGCTCACTTGGCAAAACAATAGGAACCCATCAGCTCCCATGGATATTTGTCTTGGCTCTCTTTCCTGGATTCAACTTTACACGAGAAACACTGGATATGAAATTACACTTTCAGATTGTTAAGACTCTCATTCACACACACTTCCAGGAAGAAACTTAACCTACAATTGAAAAGGTGTCAGAGAAATAGCCTAAATATAACTTAAAATTTTAAGCAAAACTTTTGGATCCAAAAGGATTCCACACAGTATCTCCACTGTCACCATTAATCTGTACACTGAGCCAATCTGTATAAAACCAACTGTGAAAAAATATCACATTATACCATTCTCGGCAGCTTCCTACATTTTTTACATTTAGAAGCAAACTGGAATGAGAGAGGGATTGCAAAAGATTTGGATTGACAAACAGGAAACCACCAAATATTTAACATTCTTATCCCAAAACTATTGCAAGCTAAAGACTTAAAAGAAAAATAATTGGATTAAAAAAAAAAAAAAAAAAGTATATTTTATTGATGTGTGTATTTGCACATGGAAATTAAGATACATGTTATATGCTCTTTATCTCCATTAACATAATGACATATGCCTCAAAATAACCCCCCCAAGAACAAAGCATATTTTTAGGAGGTTTGATTACTCATTTCACTCTGCAATGGTGCAGGAATAAATTGATCAATGACATTGCTCAGTATCACAAAGTACTGGATTGTACTTGCCTGATTCAGTGTTCAGTCAAGTAAGTAGAAATCAAAGAATGTTGTTAAGATGTTAATCAGATCTTTGCCCTTCACGTTCAATACCGCAACTTTGTTCTGTAAATTCCTAGAAAATCTGAAGTTTTTGTTTTAAGGAAAAAACCCTGAAACTTTCAGGCTGATTGTGGATTATTTTTTTTAAATTGTATTCAATTACATAATTGAATATATGTAAATATATTCATATTCAAAATATGTAGTAAGAAATATCTGGCCTGTAGAACTGAAAAAGCTTCAGCAGAGCGTAAAATTCAGTCTCCTTCATCTGTAGTTTGGTCCACAGAATCATAGACTGAACCGGGTTGGAAAAGGCCTTTGAGATCAAGTCCAACCTATGACCTAACACCTAAACCACAGCACTGAGTGCCCTGTCCAGGCTGTTCTTAAACACATCCAGGGACAGTGACCCCACCACCTCCCTGGGCAGACCATTCCAGTGCCCAGTCCCTCTTTCAGTGAAGAATTTTTTCCTGATGTCCAACCCAAACTTCCCCTGGTGCAGCTTAAGGCTGTGTCCTCTCCTTCTGTCAGTGGCTGCCTGGGAGAAGAGACAGACCCCACCTGGCTACAGCCACTCTTCAGGGAGCTGCAGAGCAGGGGGCCCTCCAAAATGAAAGGCTGTTATTTCTAGGGGAAAATGAGGTTCCCAAGTGTTGTCTTGGCTTTTTGAGATTTTCTAAGCCTTCTGATGTTTACATTCTTGTAATGGAGTTTCTCACGCACTTTCATGTAAATAATAATTGTCTACATTTTTCTATGAAGGAGAAGTTTGATGGACTGTTAGTTTGACCAGTGTGGTTTAAAGGTAGCAATGTCATCCTCCAATCCACTGTCACTTTTAGAATTCTATAAATATTAAAATCTAAAAAATAAAGTAGTCTTCTCCTGTTCCTGTCTGGATACTGGAACATTGTGTGTGAGTGTGTTATTCTTGTGGCACAACCGTCACACCCAAGGGCTTGCCAGGTGCTGCCCTTTGGCTACAAGAAGCCCCTGCAGCTCCCAGCAGGAGCTGGGGCAGAGGGTGGGAAAGGCTCCCAGCAGGAAAAGCCCCAGGGCTCCTGGTGAACAGGGGCTGAAGCAGAGCCAGGTGTGCCCAGGTGGCAAGCAGGCCAATGTCCCCGGGCCTGTGGCAGCCTTGGCATGGCCAGCAGGAGCAGGGCAGTGCTTGTGGCTGGGTGCTGGGTGCTGGTGAGGGCACAACTCCAGTGCTATGTCCACTTGTGGGCCCCTCAGTTGTGGGGGGACATTGAGGGGCTGGAGGGGGTGCAGGGAAGGGAAGGGAGCTGGGGGACAGGGACAGTGTCTCATTGTCGGCACCCCCGTGCCAGGAGGGTGCAGCCAGGTGGGCTCTGCTCCCAGGGAACAAGGGAGAGGGCAACAGGAGCTTGAAATTGGCCACTAAGAAAATATTCTTCACCCTCTGGTGGTCAGACTGCCCAGGGCACTGCTGGAGTCACTGTCCCTGGAGGGATTTAAAAAAGGTGTAGATGTGGCACTTGGGGACGTGCCTTAGTGGTAGCCTTGGCAGTATTTGGACTTGGTCTCAAAGGTTTTTACCAACCTTAACTAGTCAATGATACTACAAAAAGGGGAAAAAAAACCCCCACATTGCTAAGTATTCAATGAGCTACAAGGGAAAAGTGTGGTTTTGTTTATACTTCTCTATAAATAACAGAAAAATTCCTGTAATAAGCTTTGTTATTTCAACACACACATTTTGCCTTTTTGCTACTACCTTTGTCATGAGAAGGAGGTATCAGAATTATCATTCTTGATATTTCTGACCTTTTCACTATTCAGTTATGTTTAGATTGACTGTCAGTTCTACCTCTTCTTCAGAGGTTACTAAGGCTGTAACCAAAGAAAAATACGAATTGCCAGCAAGTCAAATTACAGAACATTAATAAGGTCAAAGCAGTACAGTTTATTATCATCTTTCACAGAATACATGAAACATTAACACTGTGCTACTTCATTTTCACGACAATAATTGTTAAGAGACCTTCCCATGCAACTTACTCTCATTACAACTTTAAAATTACATTGTGATTTGTAATCCTGTAGTCCTCTTAGAATTTGTCTCTCTCTAAATATCTTATTTCAAACTGCACAGAGTTGCACATGAAATATTTCCAAAAGTGTTTTATTTGCACTTCCGAGTTTGACTGAAACTAATGGAAAGTACACTGAGGCACATTAGCAGGAAGGCTGTAAGACAAGATGCCATTTCACATGCTGGCAGAACAAGAGACTGAGCTAAAGGCCTTCTTCCAACCTACTCAGTTGGAATTATTCTCTGTCATTGATAAGATCAAAACACAAGAAATGTCTGTGAATCTCTACTGAAGGTAGAGTGTATTTTATAGAGAATGGTAATGGTTGGTGCACCCTGGTCTGGTGAGAGGTGTCCCTGCCCATGGCAGGGGGTGGAACTGGATGATCCTTAATGTTCCTTCCAACCCACACCACTCTGTGCTTCTGTGAAAGGATTTCAGCATTACAGCACCACAAGACAAGGTTTTCTCTCCCAGTCCTCAGTGCAATATAGACTGCCCAGCCCAAACTATTCATTTCTCATAAATTAATTTATTCTTCCAAAAGCTAATTGGCTTCAGGATTACCTAGTTTGACCTCTGAGATAGCAAAGGATGGATTTTCATATCAGTGCTAAGAAATCATATATAATATTCTAGATTAACAAGTTGCATGCTAACTCCACATGCAATAGGGTGACTATTGACCTTAATTTGTTCAGCAAATATTCAGAGAAGCTTCTAAATTATATTTTATATTTGAAATACTTTTCTCTGAACAATAAAAATATCACTGTCTTTTATTCAGAGCACCAGGATTTGAAAGCAAAAGTAAATATAATTGGAAGTTATTTATTTCCTATACACTGAAGTAAATAGACAATTCTTAAGTGTTGGTATAGATTCCATTTACGATCCATTTATGAAACACAGTGTGTTTCTCATTTTGAAGTCAAGAAAACCCTCCTTATTTGTTGTTTTTTTTTGTTGTTTTTTCATTCTTACTTTCCAGATTTAGAAGATCTATTGTGAGTTCAAGTGGACTGTACAATTTAGGGGCCACAACTCCATATTCATAGGACTTTTCACGTGTCCCTTGTTCACAGTACCTGCCTTATGAGCAGGAATCACCTGGAATAACAGGTGATTGGAATAACATGGCCTTGAAATAACATTATTTAACACTAAACTTTGAGGGATAACTAAGGATAGCTTAGGAATAACATTGCTTTGAGGGAACACTGCCCAGCTCTATCCAGTATCCATCTGCTGAGATAGAAGCAGGAAAAGGCAGAACAGTAAAATAAATAGGGAAAATAAAAATATTCTATTTTTAGGTAGCTAAAATTTCCTCAATATACTGACATTCCATAGTTTGGGCTGGAACCCAGGCAGCAATAATCTCTTATCTGCATGGCAGTGAAATCCCCATCACCAGAACTTAGAGAGCAACTCTTCTGCAGTTGCTCAGAACAATCATTTTGGATTAAAGCCTTTATAGAAACAGAATGACAGGGCCTATGCCCATTCTGCTGGACATGCCTTCACCTTCAGGTCATAAATTCTCCTTCCCACTTCTCCCCACTCTTGGCAAACCCCCAGTTACCAGCCTTGCCACATGTTGTAGGTGACTGCTGCAAGCCCAGACACACAGCTACAGGCTCTGTCTTTGTCGAAATCCAAGGTATTCCTCTTTGTGCCCCAAACCCCGGACAGGGGTCTGGGAGACCCTGGCAGGAGGCCAAAAACACTTGGGGCTTTGATTTCAGCCCATGGGACAAATTACCAACCTTATATGAAGAATCACGGGTCACAAAAGTTTAGACAGCACAGTAGCAGTAGTTAGAGGGTGAAAGGAGAAAGTTTGAGATTTGGTACAGGGGGGTCTAAAACCCTAAGATGGAGGGACTGGGGCGTGCCCTGTCCTTCTTCCTTCTTCTTCCTGACATCCATCTTTTAGGTGATGTTGGCATTTTTAGATTGGTTCAGAGTAGAAAGTCACTGTCTAACAGAGGTGTTAGGGATGGGCACACAATTGTAAATATCTAATAGGTAGTTCATGGTATAAAAGACAGCACCAGCCCCGTGGGAGGCAGTGTGCCTTGGACTGACCTGCTGGCCAGAGCTCGGGGGTCAGACAGAAAATATTTTAGATAAGAGACAATAAACATCACTGAGAACACGAGCAGAAGACTCCTGACTCCTTCTTGGACAGCTGGGTTGGGAAAAGCGGCTTCCACCAACACCTGGGGTCATCTCCAGCAGAGAAGACCCCGACATGTCTTCTCACTGAGGCTCCTTACAGGATTCCCTGCTTTGCCTCCTCCCCTGTCAGAGAGCCACACTCCTCCCACCTGTGGAAGACCTTTGCAAAATGCATCAGTAAAATGATCTTACAATTCTGTTGAAGCTGGGTCATTAACACAATTTAAGTTCCAAACTCTGAACTGGTCGAGTGAACCCAAAGAAGGACAGAAAATACAAGCAGCCAGGACTTTGTAAAGCATTTGTGTTATTGGAATACTCAATGTATCATAAAACTTCAACTCAAGGCTCTTCCATTTGAACAATTACACTTAAATATGCACTGAAAACTCTCAGTTTCACTGTGGCAATGAAAACCACTGAGTATTAACATGTTTGGGGCTGTAGGGAAGGACTAAATAAACCAGTTCACATGTGCCTCCTGTGCAATAAACTACAGCAGCTCTCTCCTGAATTCAGTCACTCAGCTCCCAGTTCCAACATCAGCTGGAGAGCAGAGGGGGATCTGCCAAAGACAACTGCTTTTATAAAGGTACAGTCATAGCATTTATGAGATATTTGAAAAGCATAAAAACTACTCACAAATCTTCAATACTGGAGTAATTTTGTAATTAAATTTGGACAAGCTGAGTTATTTTGGGAGTGGGATCCCTGTCTCCAAGCCCTGCATGCTAACCTGGGCTCGTGGGAGCAATGTGAGCACACCCAGCTAAGAAACACTCTCCATTCTGAATAAAATCAATGAACATTCTGAGCAGAATGTTTGGAGTGACAAATTATTTTTCATGACAACTAGTCAAAAAGTGTAGCAGGTCACCATTTTATTATGAACATATAAAATAATTCTTTTAGCACATTAGAATTAAGTTGCTCACCTGGGAATGATCAAAATTAATTGGTTTTAGTGTAACTCTGGGATTTTGATATTTCTATTCTTAGGTTTAAAGCATGTAATGCAGTAAGAGGACCTGAATCACAAATCAGTCCATATCTCTGTCCTTGTATCAATAGATTTTGCATTATGTTGACTCACATAAAATAGTATGAAATCTTGTCAACTAAAGAGTGTTTCCATGGCAGTTCCCCCATGCCAGTGTGCTAACACCACTGTGCACACTCTGTTTGGCAATTATTTGCTGAATGTAGCTTCTATTAGCACAGCATGTAAAAATGCATTTTCCTTTTCATTTTTTAAGCACTGTACTGTCATGCTACTTGATAATTCACAATTACACTAGAGTTTGCAAAGCCTTTTATTTTTGTTTTCCCAAATTAAAAAAAAAACAAACAAACAAAGAAAAAACAAAACAAAAAAAAACCAAAAAAAAAACCCCAAAAAAACCAAAAAAAGAACCCCACCAACTTTTACTTTTCTAAACTGCAATTTTTAACTTGTGGATTTTTTTTTGTTGTCACGATCCAAGTCTGTTGTTTTTCATGAAATCAAACTAATTGGAGCTCTTCTCTAACAAACATGATAAATGGCTGGTTTCTTTTACAACAGAAACCATGTAGAATAGCATTAAAAGATTAATTTTCTGGTTTTATCCATCTCAATGGTAAGTGTGGGAATAACACTCCAAACAGAATTATACCTGAGAAGCAGAGTGCAATATTAAAATATTATATAATATATGAAAATTCTAATAGCAAAGCAAACCCAAAATTATGCTTTTTCATCCAACACTGCTCGTCCCTTAAGAAGCACCTGAGTAGGAAGGGACAATGTGAGAATTAGGAAATGAAAATCTGTGGGTTTGTGTTAGTTTTCCTTAAATAACAGCCTAAAAATAAAATGAGCTCCTAGAAGATTTAAAGTGTTTTTAAAAAGACAAAGTTATTATATTTACCATTCTGAGTGCTTCCTTTCTTTTGCCCATGAACAAATTAAACCGACTTTTTCCATCTTGCTTCTATATTTTTCAAGTATTGAAAAGAAATTGTTAAATCCTTATAAATGCATGAACAGTCCAACAGTCTCTAAAACATGATATGAACAGGTGACCACTAGAATTAAATCAATCCAACTTTGAAATATGCATTAGAGGTATAAAAGTATTACTATTCTGTCATACATTAGGATTAAAATAAAACAAGTTCTGACTGTCATTTCAAAAATAAAATGGATATTTTTTAGGTAAAATCATCATTAACAAAAAACAAATGGAAGCACCACCTGTTTTCTATTTCTACATAAATATTCAGCACAAACTACAGCTCATGCCATTCCCTGCTCCTGCAGTAATTAAGTATTCAGACCAGTAAACAGCTCGGTTGGAATGATTTTATGACAAATGACCAAAAACATATCAACCATAAAAACCCAGCCCTTCCCAACTCCCTGAAGCCCAGGCAGCTCAATCACTGGGAAATCAGAGGGGGGGCTCCCACTCCCTGCACATCAACCTGGGGACAGCTCCCCTCCACTGCCTTCCACACACAGGAAACAAAGAGGGGCAGGGAGCCTTCAGAAGCCTCACAAAAAAAAGGACAAGGACAGAGCATTTGAGAAAAAAAAAAAAAAAAGGCTATATGGACACCAAACCTGCAAGTCCAATGGCTTTTGGATTGATTGGTAGCAGGAAAAAAAAAAACCAACTCAAATAAATGAATAAAGACCAAAATCAATGACTACAGACACCACCCTATATATAGGGCACTCTGAACCAGTTGAGTGAACCCAAATAACAACTGGGAAAACAAGCAGCCAGGATTTTGTAAAGCATTTGTGCTATTGAAATAGTCAATATATCATACAACCACAACCCAAGGCTCTTCCATTTGAACAATTGCACACAACTATGTACTGAGAACTCTCAGTTCCACTGTGGCAATGAAAACCACTGAGGATGAACATTACACATGATAACTGAAAACACCTTTATTTTCTGAAGTTTCCATGTTACAGAAGGTACAAGGATGAATATGTGATTAAATGAAGGAGGTGGTGGGCATCACAAGTTTAGCATGAGACAAAGAAATTGAAGTTGAGATAAATGCTTTTGAATTGCTTTGATTTGAACTTCACCTGATTAAAAGAAGATTTTGCTGCACCAAATGCATGGCAGGATAACCAGCACAAGCTGGATCAACCCCCACTGTGCACGTGTACCACACCCTACACAGAACAGCTCCAGAACAAGGTGATGCTGAGGCAGGGGGAAAAACAAAAAGGAGGGGAAAGAAAGCCAAGTGCTGATTTCTCTGTATATGGAATATTAAATATTAAAGGTGGCATGCTGGAACAATCACAACCCTCAGCAGCCTTCATTGCTGAGCTCCTACTTTTGACCAGCTCCCAGGGCTATTTTCCCTCTGCTTTTCACATGGAACCAGCACATTAATTAGGATGAGATCATGCAGCTTCATCCAACAATGCCAATGTTATCTGAGGGCTGGATGCTATCCAAATTCATTTCAATATATCACTTGGGCATTATAAATGATAAATCAATATTTCTAATAGTTTTCCTTTCTAATGTATTGCGATGGAAATAAGCCAGCATAGCCTACAAGAAATATGCAGATTAAAAAGGTCAGACTTTGAGCATAATTAAAAGTAATTATTAATTTTGGTCAAAGGAAACTTGGAGGCAATTGGTCACTGAAATCAAGGAAAATTCAAGAGGAATTTGAAAAATTAACATAATTTTGAAGTTAAACCAGAAACTAACAGGTCAGTGAGTCAACTCAGTTGAAAAAAAAAAAAAAAATGTTCATTAGCTTTGAGCAAGAGAAAGGAAATGAACTCCTAAGAATTCAAAAGTCATAACTAAAATAAATGTGCTTAAATACAGCACATCATTGCTGTAATTCCAGAGAACATCACATGTGAACTGTGGCACTTACATAGCATGGTAATAAATACATCCATTATTTAACTCCAGGGAATACTTTCTATATTTTCCCCACATGCCTACTTGCATTTAGTTCCAAGTTATTGAATGGTGCCTTTGTTTTTAATTTGTTTTTTTGTCTTCAGGATTTCAACAGTAAGATGTACCTGACTGACAAGGCATAGAATAGGAAGAAAATATTCTGCTTTAAGTGGTCAAGTAAAGATAATTACTGTGTGTGCTGCAGCATGCATTTGAGTGTATTTCAGACAGTATGGCAGTAAAAGTGAAAATATAGACCAAAAATCAAAAAAATTGAAAAAGCAATTAATAGAATAAAAAAATCAACATTTCATTCTAAGTGCATTCTCTCACATTCTAAAGACATAACAGCAGTTTCAAAACACTATTCAATAATAATTTTGAATATTTATCAAAAGAATATGCAATTAAAAGCAGGAATTCTTATAATTAACTTGTATTAATTTTTAATTCAAATATCATATAACATAATACAAAAACAGCCAATTCCATTCAAATCAGTGCCAAAAATCTTGCCTAAGCTGGGAGCTAAGTCCCCCTGAATTCACTGAAGTTACCTAATATATCCATTTACTAGGTAAGCAAAATCAAATGTAGATCTAGTGAGTCTGCTTAAGAAATAAGGGGAGTCCTACAGGAAAATTATGTTATCAAATCTCAAAATAGTAATAGCTGGTACTGAAATTCAATATTTACATTTTTTGGAACATATATCTTGAACTTGCTTATTCTGTAAGACTAAAAATCCATTCTTCACGGAGCACATATGACACTTGTGGAAAATATCTATTTCCAAAACATATTTAGATTCTGTAGAACAACAATAAGGAATTTGGGGTTCATTCAATACCTTTTAGAAAAAGAATGGTAAACTAATTAATTATAAATAACATCAAGCCAAAAGCAAAGTCAAAACCACCAGTTTTATCTTGACTGAAAATCTCCCACCAAGAATAATCTCCATGATCTTGACAGACAATGAGCTGATCAACAATGAGCTTAAAATCTTTCCTGGTCATGTGTCTTGGGTATGAAAAGATGGGGGGGGTTGACTTTTTTTTTATTTTAAATCTCTAAGGAAGGGGTTTTTTTTATTTTTTTAAGTGCATTGTAATTCCTACAAAGAATAAAAATAATACAGCTGCTTTATGGCTTTCCTTAGAGAACAAAAAACCCCCCTTAATTTTATCATAGTCTATTGTCATGAAAATTTGAACTTATTTAAAGCAGTGTGTGTGAGTATAAATCCCCAATTATGAAACACAGCTGCAAAGGTGTAGGCAGATGCACAAAGAGTTATGGTCACAAAGAGAGCACCTTAGGGAGGGCATTGAGAGGGAACAGAGAGACAGGGAGAGGAGCTGCCACCCACAAGTGCAGGGATCCTAAAGCCCAGGACAGTCCCAGGTCCCCTTATGGCACAGCAGCAGCACGGGGATGTGCAAACATCCTTTGTTTGACTGCTGAGGCTCAAACTGATGGAATTCATCATTCAGATGAAATTCCCCTCATTCCAGAGCAGGCCTGTGGGACACCAAGGCATGGACAGGGACCACACTCCCATTCTTTTTGCCCTCAGGAGCATTTGTTTTGCTCTTGTTCACCTCATGAACTGCATTCATTTAGCTCAACTCTAAGTACAGGGATCCAATCCATTGTCCTTCCCCAGAACAGGGATCCAATCCACTGTCCTTCCCCAGTACAGGGGTCCAATCCACTGTCCTTCCCCAGTACAGGGGTCCAATCCACTGTCCTTCCCCAGTACAGGGGTCCAATCCACTGTCCTTCCCCAGTACAGGGGTCCAATCCACTGTCCTTCCCCAGTACAGGGGTCCAATCCACTGTCCTTCCCCAGTACAGGGGTCCAATCCACTGTCCTTCCCCAGTACAGGGGTCCAATCCACTGTCCTTCCCCAGTACAGGGGTCCAATCCACTGTCCTTCCCCAGTACAGGGGTCCAATCCACTGTCCTTCCCCAGTACAGGGGTCCAATCCACTGTCCTTCCCCAGTACAGGGGTCCAATCCACTGTCCTTCCCCAGTACAGGGGTCCAATCCACTGTCCTTCCCCAGTACAGGGGTCCAATCCACTGTCCTTCCCCAGTACAGGGGTCCAATCCACTGTCCTTCCCCAGTACAGGGGTCCAATCCACTGTCCTTCCCCAGTACAGGGGTCCAATCCACTGTCCTTCCCCAGTACAGGGGTCCAATCCACTGTCCTTCCCCAGTACAGGGGTCCAATCCACTGTCCTTCCCCAGTACAGGGGTCCAATCCACTGTCCTTCCCCAGTACAGGGGTCCAATCCACTGTCCTTCCCCAGTACAGGGGTCCAATCCACTGTCCTTCCCCAGTACAGGGGTCCAATCCACTGTCCTTCCCCAGAACAGGGATGCAAACCATTGTCCTTCTCCAGTACAATGATCCAATCCACTGTCCTTCCCCAGTACAGGGATCCAAACCATTGCCCTTCCCCAGAACAGGGATCCAATCCACTGTCCTTCCCCAGTACAGGGACCCAATCCACTGTCCTTCCTCAGTACAGGAATCCAATCCATTGTCCTTCCCCAGAACAGGGATCCCAACCATTGCCCTTCTCCAGTACAATGATCCAATCCACTGTCCTTCCCCAGAACAGTGATCCAAACCATTGCCCTCCTTCAAACACCCCAGCGTACCAAACACCCAAGACTCCAAACTCCCAGTTCCTTGTCTCTGAGTTTCATGCTCATTGATGAAGCAGGCAATTAGACAGACAGTGTTTTTACTCTCTCCTTGCCCCCGTTGAGGGCGAGGATGTTTGAGAAAGCCCTGCAGAGATGGGCAGAGCCTGACAGACACACACCTGCACACACTGATTTTGTCTGCAAACTCAGGTGCTTCAAGTCTGCTCTACCACCAACCAATTGCCTTATCCTCATTTTCTACCTCCAAAAAAGTGAGCAGTAACCTTAAGAGATGAAATGTATCTGTTCTCCCAAGAAGACCTGGACACTTTTATTTTTAGATGCTATCTGTTTATGCATTTACATTCCAACTTCCTTCACACTAAATCACAACACTTGCTAAATATGGGACATCATCTGGGAATGTTTTTGTCATAGTTTACATGTCCATAAAGCAAGTTCTGGTAAAACACATTGCAAACACAAAATCAAGATCTCTGTGACTACACAGTGATGTGGTTACTCCAAGGGAAAGAAAACAACCCTCTTAGGCCTCCCCTCTTTTGAAGACTATACATTTTAAAAAGACAAAAGCAGAACACAATTTCAAGTTCGAAAAGTTTGAAGCATGATGGTGATTCCTGAGGAAATGCAGGTGAGCACATCTGAAGATCCACCAGGTGAATCTCTCAAAAATCCATGCCTGGCATTCCAATCTTTCCTGCCCATTGGTTTGAATGGTGTATGAATTAGATTAACTGTCCTGATTATTCAAAGAAATTTAGCTTAACGACCTGCAATTACTTTAATGGCTCTGAAATTCAGAAGGTAAGAAGGCACTATGTTTCTTTAAATGAACATTAAATATAAAATGTCTCTGACTGACTGTCATGAAAACCCAATTTTATTGCGATTTAAATTATTCAGAATCAATACCAGACGTTAGCTATAGATAGGAAGTTATGAAGACAGAAGGAACTAAAAGGGACCCTTTTTAATACAGAATAATGACATAATGTTTTGAAAGTAACAGGTCATTTACTATGTATCACTGTTTCAGAACGCAGTATCTTTATTTCTTTTAACACTAAACTATGAAAAGAAAAATGCACTGAAGTTCATCTTTGATGAGTTTGTACTTAAGCTCATTTCCCCACTCTGACTATTGAATTTTCTAAGTCCTGATGAATGTAATTTGTATTCTACTACCATCGTGTGCCTCCAGTCAGAGGTAGTAAAACAGTACTAGCAATTCCACACACAAAATGTAGCAGGAAACATTTCAGGTCAAGCAAGAATTAAAGAAATCTTGAAAAGATTAGATTAATGAAAAATGCATGATATTGGTGTGTAGCAATTCTCAACAGTGATTTAAAAATAGCTTCAGTAGTGTTGCTGCTTAAGGATACATCATTTCTAAAGGGTAAAGAATATGGGTAAGGAATGATAAAGCCATAAAATTCATGAAATGCATAACCCAACCTCCCTGATTCTTCTTGCCAACACAGGGGAGTTGAAATCAGCACAGCAGAGGCAGCCCGTGAGATCCCTCACCCCAAATTCCAGGTACCAACAAGCACAGGGAAACTTGGAAAACTTCAAGTTAGAAAACACAAGCATAGAGTAATCAAGAGCTCCTCAGTGGACAAAAAAGGGGGTTTGTGCAAAGCAATGTGCTTAGGACTCCATTGGAGCACCTCTCACCATAAACTCAGCTACATGAATACAGTGTACACTCAGCTAAAGCCCTTCTGTAAGTCTCCAGAGGTTTTCCTTCTCTTTTGAGGAAACACTGGAAAGAAAAATTGTATTTATTAGCTATTATATATATATTTAAAAAATCCAAAACAGCTATATTATGTGACATATTACTTTGAAGTAAGGGAAACAAAGTCATCAAGTGCTTGGGTTCTTAACTGTAAAAAACAAAAGTAGGGGAGGAGGATAAATGTCACAGATATGTGACTGAAGTTACCTATCATCCGTGAATGCTGTTAAATAGGCACCCATCATATATTGGCCATAATCTGTTGGGAAACAATAAAATATCTACCAGCAATCTATTTTTAATAGCTGGAAACCATAAGCAATTCCCATCAACTCCCACCACCAGTCATGGCTGACTCACTCTCTGGGAATCAAGTCACATTTACCTATGCAGCTTTAGGCACCTGATTTTGATAACTTTGGTCTGAGAGTTTTAGCTCTACACAGAGCTATTGTACTCAACAGAGCTGGCACTCACTCAAAATCTATACTTCATTTATTAATTCAAGTCACTCACAAAGTTTCTCCCACATTCTTCCAGCCCACTCCTATTCTAAAATTGTAGGCTAGAATTTATTTCAGACACATTTCCATATGAAATAATCTCTTTTCCCATCAGCAGTAACTCCACAAGTGGCAATAAGAAGATACAGTTGGGATATTTTTTCACTTAATAATCATTATAGTGCATAATAATGACAGTAGTAGTAGTACAAGCAATAAATAAAAGCAGTGAAATGCAAAGCAATTTTGTGACAGCAGTTTGTCCTTCAGAAGAAATAAACTGTTGCTGTTTGGTGGAGCAGGGTGAAGAACCATCAGCTGAAAACATTTTAAACAGAGAAATTACAGTGTAAAAAAAAA
>VZRH01001377.1:957191-1052806 GCA_013397555.1 Urocynchramus pylzowi | reverse complement strand
TACGCGTGTCCGACAGAGACAGGCAGCCGATCGGACAGGCACAGACACTGCCCACCAAGCCAACCTTCCCTGCTGTGGTACCCAAGCAAGGGTGCCAAAATCCTTTTGGCTGCTTAATTCAAGTTTGTGCATACTAGAGGTCGGGGTTTTTTTTGCTTCAAACCATCTATCATCTTTTGGTGCTCAAAACGCTCACCAGCTGGCAGGGTACTTCTGAAAATGTCAACCTGGAATTAAACTGTCCCCCTACAGATGCAGAGGGATGAGACATGTTGGGGAAGAGAAGGTCTGTTACACAACATTGGTCAAAAAAAAACCTTAGCAATTAAAAAAAAAAAAAAAGTTGTAATACCTTCACTAAATTGCCAAAGAGCTTCAGAAAAATAACCCACACATTACAGTGTACTTAATAAACCAACAAAAGAAACAAAGGTAAATCTCAAAAGGAAACTCCTGAAGAGGACCTTGTGATGGCAAGTAAAGCAGAGTTTTATATCCTTGTTTTAACTGGTGAAGAGGATTTTGTGCAGACTATGACCCTGTCCCTAGGCAACTAAAAGCTGTGCTGTTGTTTATGATGATTAATTTCCTAGACTGTTATGTTTCAAGGTAATAAATTATTTACAACAAAATTCAGTAAATCTAAATGAGCTCAAACTTGGGAAGACATTTTGAAGGTGTGAAAAGGATTGGGATAAGGGAAACTAAAATGAAATGCCTAAGAAAAAGCATGTCAGCTTTAAAGGGTGAAAATAGTAAAAGAAAATGTAATAATGGAATATAAAATATGGATGGGTGAAGTGAAATTTTGCGAATATGGACTTGATCCAAAGTTTTCAGGACTGAAGCAAAAGGGAACAAACAATAAAAAGGTTGTAAATGTAGAGAAGTGTATCTGGTGATGTTACTGTATTGCACTACTCCAAAAATGCAAGAGAAGCTAAAAACAGGGCATTAAAACTTCCAGTCAGGATTTCATGCCTTCCACAGAATGCTCAGACTCCACCTTCCAGTGAGATTTCTGGGTTCCACTCGAGCCCAGCCATGCAGATGCATTAGACTGATCATATGCTGAGCCACTATTAGAAATGTAAACAAACAATTAGGAAAGCTCCTACTCAATAACAGTGGGCAGAGCATCCAAACACAAATGCAGCTTAATGGATAAATAAATCTTCCTGTTTTCCATGCAGCAAGACATTTCTGCCAGCCACAGCAGTAAGGCCCCATGCCATGGGGAGCCAAGAAACATTTATCCAGAGCAGAGTTTTTTTCCATTCAGTGCTCCAACAGACTGAAAGGGTCAGAGAACCCATGTGCTGATGCACTCTACCAATAATTTATTTTAACAGATGAGAAAGAAACTTGACAAATGTTTAAGTAATTAAAATAATGTCCAATTACTGTATCTTTCTCCCATCTCCCTTTTTTTTTTTTTTTTCTTTAATAGATTCTTTGATGCCTTTTCCCTTCAGGATAAAGAACTTCCTCTCAGTAAAATAGGTTAACTTTCCCCCAGCAACCCATTCCCTATTCTGTTTATACTTTATTTTCTTTTTACTGAATATGCTTTGTGTAATACTGTCTAGATGGATCATGACACCTTCTGTTAATTTAAAAAAATCTTACCTATTTGTACCAAGGGATTAAAGTATTATGAATCTCCTCCAATTCCTAACTCAAAGATAAAATACAGGCAAGTTGTAAGCAGTAAATCTATTTTTGAAGCAACAGAACCTACGCTGCACAATTTAAAATGTGTCTACACCCACATAAAGAGCTTCCTATTTAAAATACTACAGACTGAAATTGCATGTCCGGGTTTGTTTACTTTAAGTCTCACAACAAAGATACACATTAAATATGATTTAAAGCTTACAACAATCAGTAGACACAAATACTGAGTAATACCACTTGTACCTGAGGAAATTCAGATTTCTCATCTGTGTGGAGGGAGCAAATAGCAACACACACACCTACATAGCACAGGTGTTTCAAAGCTACCTGCTTCAATACTTGGAGAGTTGCCTCAAATTTCAGTCTTCCTCAGACACTATGTGCAACTACTCACATATTTTGAAGACGTGTCATTGGATTTCTACTTGTGCAATTTTTTTAAAAACAGATCCTAAAATTAGTTTCTGGGACTAGTTTGACTGGCTTTCAGTAAAGGACTTTTGGATCCACTTTTGGTTACATTTATGTGACACAGGCTATACTGTTTTAATCATCTGTGCTTTCAATGCATGGTGATGAGGGAATTATCATGCACTTGGGGACACAGTGTAATTAGGAAAGTGGCACAGCAGGGGAATGGAAATGATTTCAAAATCTTCAGAAATTAACCAGCCACTGTTGCACTGCTGCTTGTTTTAAGTTGCTATAGAAGCATCCAAGCAAAAAGCATGAACAACGAATCAAAAGAATGCCTGTATTATAAATAATTAAAATTTCTGCCCTATCATTTCTCAAGGCTCATAAGAAGCAAGGACGTGCAACCAACTGGGTCAGACAAATGAATCCATTCACACAGCTGGTAAAAGAGTCTGCCTGAGCATAGCTAATGTGCTGGGGTAGGAATATTTGAGCAGGTGTAATTATACTAATGATTTATTGAATGTTTGATTAATTGGAAATTAAGTGAATGCACAGTGGCAGAATTGTCATAGCAAATCGTTCAGCTGTTTGGTTAAAAGGTGCTCAATCTCCCTTCAGTAAAGCAATTAAGAACATCCTAAATCACGGAAATGAATTATCTGTGCAGAATTATCTGATGTAATGATACTGCACACAAACTAAAACCTATGAACACACTGTCCTAACAAGAAGAGAATTCATGAACTTAAAATACAAATACCTTACAGTGCTCATGAAAGCAAGGGCCCTCCTGGCTTCCTGAGATACAGTGTGGGAAAAGAAGATATGCAGAAAGCCAGAAACCTCAGGAAGAAGCTCACATTGCACATAATTAGCCAATTAATTATTAGGAAATCTATATCCCAGATAAATCTTTGGTTTATGCTTTCAATTCTTTGTTTTAGAGTAACTTAACAAAGAACCCCTACAACTGCCTTATAAAAATCCTTCCAGCATTGGTTAAAGAATCTGCCAAAGTAGAGCTCTGATGTTTCTTTTTCATTCTGAGTTCACTGATTACAAGTACAATCCAATTCAAAATTAACTGAGTGCTTATCAGGAGACCAGAGCTACAACTACAGGCTTAGCTTGGAATATTGAAACCCAGTTGCTCCCTGACATATTTGGATCAAACATTACCATTTGGATCCAGAATGTCTTGCAATAGCTTTTGATAGTGCAGTTAACAGGAAAAAAAAGCCAAGTCTCTTCATAAGTGGAATATTATCAAAAGATGAAAATTATATAATGCAAAGCCAGAATCAGAACATGCAAATGAGTAGTCAGCCTGCAGCAGGTAATTATCAGATAAAAGGTTTACTATTCTTATCCTTTCAAGTATTTGGTAAGGCAGTTCAGAAAAAATTTAGAAGAGAACAGTGAGCCCACAGCCAATTCTTGGAACAGAAGATTTCTTTAGGAGTCCAATAAAAAATAAACATTGTCTTTACTATGAATCTTGATCAGTTTAAGGGAGCCTGTCAGGGCATGGATCAGGAGACCAGAGCCACACTGCAAACCCAAGCTAAAACCTGGGCCAGTAATTTGCTTTGTACTCATGTGTTTGTGGGTGGGAGAGTGGTGTCAGCTTGGAAAAGGCACATTACCACAGAATTCTTCTCTTGGAATGCTTCTGCTGAGGTTATGGCACATTCACATCTAACACCTAAACCACAGCTACCTAAAGCAATCTCTTTCCTTCATAAAACTGCATTTTGTTTACTAACTGGCCTATATAAAGAAAAAAATTCTTTATTCATGCAAAGCAAACAGCTCTGCTTAATTTCTAACCACAGCCAGGAGTTAAGAGGATCTGGCAGCTAGAGAAGATTTGAAGAATTTAATGTCTAATCACAGTGACAGTTTTCCCACAAGGCTGATGCAAACCATATAGACTCTTTAGTTTAAGCAGAGAGTTCTAATGATCAAAACTGAAAAAAAGAAATAATCTGTGTTTTCTCCACCTGCCCTCTAAACAGGACTCTTCTGTCTACTATTTTTTTCCTCCTTCTGGCGAGGAAAGGGTAATAGCCCCGTGGGCTTGCTGAAAGTTGTAAAAGCTGTAGAACTGAAGAGAGATCAAGAGAGCTGTATCCTGCTCTTTGAATGCTCATTTCCAACCTGAAGAGCTCCTTCAGCAGCACTTGAAAACACTTCATGCTATAACCACAGTAATGGAAGCCACTTGACCGAGTCAAGCATGGAGCGAGTCTGTCATCACACAGCTCCTCCTCTACCACTTTGTGACAGAATCCTCTGATCCCAATTAACAGAAAAGCTTAATTAAAATAAAATTAGCACTCTTTGCTTTCCCTGCTGTCCTCCCTGCTGTGAAAATCTACTGGTATACTGACTTGTAATTACTAAATTGACTTATTTTAAAATGCGTTCTTTGAATTTCCATTGATCATATTTTGTTCTCCAGTCAGTCTGGCTCTTTGCCAGTTCAAGAACCACCCCCCTTACCTCCACATGAGAGATGCCAATATCAAGATCACTGCTAAGCTCCACACTGTCTACCAAGCAGTTGAAATATTACTCAAGGTTTTACCTAACCCTAAAACCATCAAACCATATGCAGAATTGATGCTAACGTGCCAAAACATAAGAAAGAACACATATGCCCAGCAATTCATCCACAGAGAAACCTCCCCAAGTTAGAAACACCAAATATTGTAGGTTATTTCCAACAATTATCAACTCAGGTCTTGTGCTGTTGTATATGGCAGGACTGGATTTTCCTCCTGGCAGACAAACAAGAGGAATGTTACCTTACTGCTACTGAGACAGCAAAGCTTGAGAAAACAAATTTGAATGACTCTGAAACCACTTTATTCATCTAGCAGCTGGGAGAAAACCTTTGCCAAAGACAAACTCTCCATCTAACACTTTCCTTCACCAATAATAGGATAAGATCTTTTTATCCCAACAAGAAAGAAAAATACTTGATGTACCATATGTAAGACACAGAAAATATGATCTGACAAGATTTAAAGAAATAAATTTTAATAACTCAAGTGATTTCCCAGATGTAGTATATTATATATGGAAAGCTACAGAGGAAATAAGAAGGTTCAAATCTTTCTTCATAAACTTGTATGAATAATTCCACTTCTATTTGGATAATGACACAGATTTGAATAGGTGTTACTACTGAAATCACCTTGCACATAGTAATTGCACACCACAAACTGGTTTTTAATGTGGGATCAAAAGAGGTTCACCTTTCATAAAAGCATACTGAAACATTAAAAAATTGTATCAAGCAGATAAAAGAAGGAACCGATAATAGGTCATCTCAGAAAATAAGAAATCAGTTCAGTACTTAATAAAATTTTTAGGTTGCTCAGTAGTATAGAGGTAGGAGTCCTGTATAAATTGAGCAATAAAAACATATTGGTTATTTAGGATTGAAAATAATTTTGAAAAATCTAATACTGCAATAAAAAGAGCTTGCCATTTGTTAGAAGGAAGGAATAAAGTGATGATTTCTAGCTTTCAACTGAAGTACGACATCTTTAGCTTTAAAACAATGCACATTCTTTAACTTAAATCTCTCACTGAAAGCTAACTGCAGATCTCCAAATTTAGTTCTCAAACCTGTAGATACACTCCTGGAAATCCAGCCCAGTCCAGCCCAGGAGAGCACCAACACTCCAAGAGCTGTTTGGTCACTCAGGAGCCTTTCCACTGCTTCCACTCCTTAACAAGTTCTGAGGAACAGATGCCCAGGTATTAGTTTGTTGTTGTTGTTTTTTTTTTCCCTGATAGCAACTGGCCAAGCCACAATGGCTGAAAATCCTGAATCTGGGTGTAGACAGAGTTGTGGAAACCCATTTCCACTTCTCCCCACTCCCTGAGTACAAATGTAACCAGTATTTGAGAGTTTGCAAATGTTCCTTTTCCTTCCTAAATAAATCCCATCATTCCACTGTTAAATACATGAGCACACCCCCATAAATGTACTCAACAAGAGATGATGACATTTCCCTCATGATCTCCTGCACACTGAGAACAAACACCAGGCAGCCACTTCTTCTCCAGACCACTGCCACACCCCTGCCCTTGCCTTCCCCACTGGGCCCTTTCTCAGAGCAGGGCATTCTCCAGCTCCAGCCAGCCCAGGGCAAACACCCAGGGCATCTCAGAAAGGCTCAGGCTGGCAGCAGGCAGAGATATTCCTGGTGGATGCTCAGCCTGGCACAGGATCTGTGCCCTGCCCTGCAGCACTGTTTGTGCCAACCCTGTGCACAGCCATGTGGAGCTGGCCCTGCTGGTGAGCACTGGTCCCTCAGGCAGGCTCAGCATCCATAAGCCTGGATGCATCACCTGCCCTTAAAACAAGGGAATGCTGGCACCTATCTCTGGCTAGCCAAGATTTTCAGGAGAAATTTTCACTTCCTCATTAGAGACATACTTCCCAACATAAGTCATATGGATTTTACAACAGGAAAGAATGAGCTTCCTGAACTATTAACTGTCCTGTTCTGGGTTCTCTCATTTTTCACTTTTTCCTTAGTTTCTTGTTATTCTTATTCCATTAACATAAGCTGTGTGTCAGTGCAACTGCATGTCTGGCATTGTAAAAACCAACCAAAAACTCACTTTAAGATATTATACACACATTGTTTATATAACCCATTAAATAATGAAACTGTGGCAGAGAATAACTCATACAAATCCTACAGTTTTTAATACATGGTGCAGACAGCTACAAATCTGCTGGTGGTAGTGGGGCTCCCTGCTTCAGAGCTTAAGCCACGTGCCTGGGAGTCTTTAGAAAATGAGGAATCAGTGATGGAATGTGGCACACATTTTCTGAGATATTACTGCTCCCAGCATCCTGGTGCTGCCTGCTGGAGAGCTGGGGGCCTGCTGCTTGCCACCAGGCACCAAAGTTTCATTAACCAACCCCCAGGATTTATTCCTGACGACGTTTTTGACATTTACACAACATTTTTTTCATTTTTCATTACTCCAAGGAAAAACAAGAATAAAGGGCCTCCTGTTTCCAGACCATCATTTAAAAAGACTGAGCTGGCTTTATGGAAGTGTTTCTATGCAGCAATTTTTGATTTAGTATAGAATTATAATCAGCAAATAACTAAATGCATTTGTAGACTTCGTAGTTGATAAAGGGAGTCATTAGAAAACAACACTTTACATATTTTATGTTTTATGAACCGACAACAACAAAAAAACTGAAAACACTCTTATCCCCACTTACCTCAGTCTTGGTTCTTATTTCCAGCATCTAGAGGGGTAAAATTTTTGTCAGTGTAAATATATTTATTCCTACACATTGCATTAACCTCAGTTGACAGAGTAATACAAAAACTGCATATAGCAAGCAGCAAAATAAATTTGTGCAGATATTTTTATTTGTCCCCAGAAATTAATCAGTTTTTCCTATTAAACATTTCTTTCAATCTTATGAAGCTTTTTCTCCCCTATTTTTAGTGGGGTTTTTTGGGGTTTTTTTAATAGTAAGTGATGCTTTCTATATTGAATTGGCTGGAAAATTACAGTTAAACCATATCAACTTGGTGGTTTATAAGGGGAAAATGGATTGTGAAAATATTGTTTTCTTTCTTCCATGCACTTAAGTATTTTGCATGTTTTATCTGGAACTATGCATGTCTCATCAATTTAGCAAACAGAGAGAGAAAACTCACATATTGGAAAACTTGAGAGCACAACAGCTAAACTTTACCTTTTCATTTCTTTATTTTTTCTTCAATGCACAGCAATCAGATAACATTAAAAAATCTGCATACTGATAATAAATACATTTCTTTCCTCCATCAGCTCCCATAACCATCATATTCCCCACGTTACAACAGGTAATTTTGCAGAAAACATTGAAAGCCAGCAGTTCTAAACTCTTTTCTGTTTGAAACCCCGAAAGTGTTTCAGGGGACAGTTTTCCTGGGGACACTCACCCCTCTGCCCAACACCAGAATGTCCTGACAAAAGGAAAACCCTTTCATCACAGACCATTACAGAACTGTGATTATAGACAACAATGCAGCCATAGAAAAACTGCCAGCCAGTTCCGAATGTTTCACATGAAATCAGAATACAAGAATGATTGAAGAGCTCAAAGCTCCTTGGAAATGTCCCTCACATTTCCTCCTGTGTGTATGCAGCAGATGAGCTGCACACCTCCTGTACAGGGGAAATTCTAAGATCAGAACACTCAGAGTCATTGGGCATGCTGAATAAGACTCATGGTACAGGCTCATCCTTAGTCTCTCTCTTCCTGCTTCCACTTGAAGCTAAGTCAGCATTTTGTGTCTGGAATAATGTGCTTGGACAAACATTAAAAAAATGTATTCTTCATAAAAAAATTCAAAATATTCTGTAGAACACTGAAGGTGTTTGACTTTTCCCTTATAAGAAAACCAATTACACTAAAAATGAGACTCCATTTTACAGCACCTTAAAAACAAACACCACAGAAAGAACTGTTTTCTAAAATCACTTGTACCTGTAATGTGTAAAATAAACCAGTACAGTGCTGTAATTGTTCCAGAGATTATGGTCAACATCCAGATAAACCATAGCACCCTAAAGGTGGCCAAAGAGGCCCCAGTGCATGGCTAAAAGATTATATTGATACCAACACAGAAACAATTGAGCATTTTCCCCCCTTTTATGCTCTTTGCATTTATACTGCTTGCATTGTGTTTTCAAGATTTTCACCATCACTAGATAGAAATGGAAGTTCTTTTTTACCATTTGCCTACTGTTCAGTATACAAGAGTTAAGAGTGAGATAACAAGAAATTTCCAAAAGCAAGCTATTAAAGAAATATTCTAAAAAACTGCATATGTAAGAATTGGGGAGAATTTTTAAGGCAGCTGCACATTTCCACAAATGCACAAGTATGTCTAAATAAAACAAAACCTTTAAAGGATAGCTACAGGGAATTTTTTAATTACGTGACCTCAGAATATCAGTTGCTCTCCACGATCATACTAAAGAGAACCTGGAACATCTAATTAAATGTCAGGATTGATTTCACATTTTCAAGTTTGAATTTAGCGAATCTGCTTTACAAAAGCTTCCAATAATAAAACAATAATTTAAAAACAAAAGTAAAAAGAGACAAATTATATACTGTTTTGTCAAAGAAGCTATGTGTTGCTCAAAAGGATGGTATAGTAACCATTTTAGTACGACTGATTTACTAGCAAGGGTTTCTGATGAAGACAACTGATATAGTCTGTATAATTAATCTGTGTCAACTCAAAGAGATTCTTATCTCCTATAAGAAATTGGAAGAATTGATTTCCTGCCCCTCCCATCTCTCAGATGAACCCCTGTCTGAAGAACAGCATTACTGTTATTTGCTGCAAAAGAGACACCTCACCAATATATTTACCAAATGTACAAGGCTGAACCATTAGCTTCACATTATCATCACACACAGAAAACAGGAAACTTGAATTAGTGAGCAGTGGCAGAAGGCTTTGTTTGAATGCAAACAATGTCTAGACTGAGAATTACACACATTTCATATCAACAATATAATTTGTCTTCCTCAAATAAAATCAAAAACACATCACAGGGATCATTCTAAAGGAGATTTGTATGTGCCTGAAAAATTATGACAGTTCAAAATAACCATTTTTATGTTCCTATATGATGAGCTGGTTCCGGAATAATAAATAAACAGAATTCTTCTGCGACCTAATTAACAGTTCCACCTGTCCTGAGGCTTCACAGCAACAAATTGTACTTGGAGGTTACACAGGAAAAGGAACAAGACAAGTCATGCACAAAAATCCACAGAGAAATATCAGAGCTCAGAAAATCATGGAATTCCAGAATGGTTTCAGTTGGAAGAGACCTTAAAGATCACTGAGTTCTGACACCCCCTGCCATGGCAGGGACACCTCCTGCTGTCCCAGGCTGCTCCAAGATCCATCCAGCCTGGCCTTGGACAATTCCAGGGATCCACGGACAGCCACAGCCTGTCTGGCAACTTTAGTAGGAGACTAAAGACTTTTCCTAAGTAGAACAGAACAGGAATTCTTCCTCAAACAGCCAAATTCTCCATCCAAGTCCCCAAGCAGGTAATTAGTTCCCTTCAGGCAATATCCAGCCCTCGCACTGTACAGTCATTTCAGTATTTTCAAAAGGAATTCAACTGTCTTCATTACTAAAAAAAAAAAGTGGTCAGATGTTTTAGGAACCTCTTTTCACTGACTAGCTCCTAGCATGAAATGTTAAGGTAGAAGATAAGCCCTAGTAAGATACAGTTTATTTCTTTTTCTACAAGATAAACTCCCTGGTGTAACATAGAATATCTATCTGCTTGTTTATTTTTTTTAATTTCCCACTTCATGACAGGTAACTATTTATTACCACTGGATGACTTATTAATGTGAAAGATCTTTCAAGATTCCCATGAACTCACTATACTAATAGAAATGCAATTTAGAATAATTTAATTAAAAGCTGTAAATGGTAACTCCACAGTGCACACCTCCACTCACAGCTCAGAAACACATTCAAAATAAAATTTCCAGACACCAAAATGTCTTATATACTCCATCCATATTAAAATGTCATTGGCCATTGATTTCAACTGGATTAAACCTTCAACAGTTTATTGAATAATTAGGAAATACCTAAACAAGTATCATATTCCTTCGAGGAACACTGTTACAAAAAGCATGACACACACTAAATTTAGCCTAACATTTTAACAAATTATTAAGTACAAATTAAAAAAATCAGCCTGAGGAGACAAAAGCAACATGTAGAAACTTCAAATAAACAAGGCTATGTACCAAAGACTTTACATTACCTACTGAGAAAATAAAGATTAGAAAACCCAGTAAAAGGAATATGGGAAAAAAAAAATCCAAGGCAAACTTCATTATAGAATTTGCAAATTCTGAGCTTTGTTGCACAAGATTATAGATTTCCAAGGCCAGAATCACAGGTCCAGTTGGGTTAATCAGATCTCTAGACAGGCAGACATGAAAGCTGCTGCAGTTAGCTTGAAACACACATGGACTACAATGAGCACACAATTAGCTGAACCAAGGAAACTCACAGCTGCCAATTTCTGTAAGAACTTACTGTTCAGTTGTGTCCAGAGTGCAGCTGGATGTCAGTAAAGTGGCTAACAACTACATTTCCACTTTCCATAGACTATAAATGGCTGTGTGTAAATTATAACACCAGACTTGAAAATTTTGATAAAAAGTTTAATGCCAGCAGTGGCAACTGAGCTTAGACTTAGAATGTGCTTCTGTGGCACATGAAATTACATTGGCAAGTGTGGGACATCAACCACTCTGTGAGACAGTGCACATTATCACAGCAGCAGGGGCACAAAGGTTGCAGGGAGTAAGACAGGTCAGGCAAGTTCTGATTTATTACTAAAACCAGCNTTATATATTATATTATAATATTATAATACCTACAGAAAAGAGCAGCTTTCCCTACACACAGCCATGGCACTTATTAATCTTGTCAGTCAAAAAACCCCTTTCAACTCCCCCATATGCTGTAAATAAATGCCTGGCTAAGTAGCCAGGTCCTGTGCTGTGCCCTGCAGGCCACACGAGTCAGGCTTTCATCGACTGGCTGAAAAGGCAAGTTAATAGTTGTGGGTCTCTGGTTTATCCCCAGGAGTGTCACAAGCCAGCTCCAGAGTAAAAGAATCCTCTGCTAATTTCACCCTCCCTTATATAAATGTCAAGCATTGTGTATTAGCCCATCCCTTAGGGACTCACGTGCAAATCCTTTTTGAGAACAATATTGTAACAGCAACCTTGTTGTGAAAGCCCAAGTTGTTTGGCAATCCCACACTCAGCAATAAGTAAAAACAAATAAATAAACCCCACTATTACAGGTAGTAAACCTGCTCAGATAAATATGCTTAAGCAAAACAATCATATTACAGAGCAAAGCAAATCTCAGCAAAACCAAAAGCTTTAGAAATGGTGGGGGCTGAGGTGTACTTTTCAGTTTAGTAATGTATTCACTTGTGGTTTGAACAAATTAATAGAATTGCTTTTGTGAAGGAATTTCATCATGACTATTACAAACACAAATAAAATAAACTCTGTTTTCAAAAGCATCATCCCAGAACAATTCATCTACTTATCACCAAATCCTTCAAGCTGGTTTTGTGTTATATCATTCATATTCCTGCTTTGAGAATTGGCTACCCCAGCTTCTCTTTGCTCATTATGAACAGAAATAAATAAATAAAAAGGAAATCCTTATCAAGATACATAAATCCAGCAGTAATCCTCTCCCTGTAATAAAATAATCTAATACAAATAATGCCTAAATGACATCAAGAGATCGGGGAGAAAAGGAGGAGAGAGGTGAAAGAGTAAAAGAAAAGCACTGAGGCTTCTGTCACAGTCAGGCCACTTGGTCACAAAAAGTGTTCTCATTTTAGGCTGAAGTGTAAAAAAGTAGTGTTTAGGACTAGTTTCCAGAGGCCAGCATGAAAATTAAACTGCATTTTGTAATGCCTTACATCAATTTAATTCCTGCAGTGCCTGGTTCTTGTGTGATTCAGAGTGAAAGAGCAGCTGCTGTCACACACATGGATTTGATGCAACATATAAACATGGAACTACAGTTCCAATTATTTTAATGTATTACAGAGATATGGGCATTGCAATGTTTCAATTTTTACTACATACAGCAAACAGCAGTGAAGAAAAGAAGTAGAAAGAAGAAGAGTGGCCAGAGAGAAGCCATTTTTTATTAATTTTGTGGTGCAAAACACAAAAATTTTAGTGGAGTGAGGATTCACCACATTAAAGAATAATACACAGGCAGTAGAAAAAATTATTTTGGCATTGTATCAGATCTAAACAGGTGCAATAACCAACCAGAAGAGCTGTAGTGACAGTGCAATAATGAAGAACCCAGACAATGTCTTCTGCTGAGGATGAGTAGGCCTTAAAATAACTTCCAAGTTATTATGAAATGAAGTCGTTGGGGGTGAGGAATAAACCCAACACCTATTCCATTTAAAAAAGAGACAGGATTTACTGGCAGGTATGTTCTTTAGCCTACAGTGCCATCGTCTGGCTATGGAAGCTATATCATCATGGGGTGGGGAAATGCAGCCAGCTAAATATTTAAATGTAAAAAAAGAACAGGCCTCAGTGCTATGCACATTTTGAAAATACATGATACTGAGGGGAGTTGTAGTATTTACATAGAGAAGCATTGCATGCATAAATGAAAATGGGATTCTCAAGTAAAGACAGAATGAGAGCAGAATACTCAAACTAACTGACTAAAAACTATGGCTAAAATGCCATGTAATATAGAATCATGCTTATCTTCTCTTTTTTTTTCTTATTTTTATTTTTTAAATAGAGTTATTAGTTTAAAATTTAAGTTAAACTATGTAATTTGAAAAACATTGTGAAATAGTTTATGAATGTGGACCTCAAAGGCAAATGCACAAAGTGGTATTTCATTAATTAAGGGAGTACAAGAACAAGATATTTCAAACTACATATCTTCTAACATTTAAACCACATACATATAATCGACTCTGAGCTTCACTATGCCAGGAAAAAAAAAAAAAAAAAAAGAACATAAAAATCACTCCAAACTAGAGCAGAAACTTAAGCCAAGTGTGTAGGACCCAAAATGGCACAGCAGACTCATAATTAATGTTCTAGCATGCCAACACTTCTACTACAACCACTTACGGTATNTACATATAATCGACTCTGAGCTTCACTATGCCAGGAAAAAAAAAAAAAAAAAAAAAGCATTTTCTTTCTTATAATGATTATTACAGCACCTACAGCAACCAACTTTAGGGGTATGCAAATCAAGCTCAAGTGATGTTTCAGACAAAGCTCAAATAAAAGTAATAAAGAGACATTTTTGGTAATTAAGGACTGTTAGGATCATCAGTCTGGTCCTAAAATTCAGATAGATAGGATAAAAAATCCCCAGGACATGACATATGCAGCCCTGGGAAAACTCACAATAAGCTTGGCTATGCTTCAAATACACAGGAAAGTAAGAGGCAAGGTAAGAGCAGTTTGTGACATTTACATCTTTTTTATTTTTAAGTGAGTATGACGTTTCAGAGCTCTTTTAATTAATTTTGAAGCAGTGTTTGAAGTGAAAGAGTAAGTACAAGGAATGTTTTGAAAGATAAATTCATTAGCATGCAAAATAACTTGGTCTAGGCTCCAATCTTACTCAATTCTCACAGTTTTCTGTGTCAGATTACAACAGATTAGATTTGGGTGCACTGTAATTTGGTTTAAAGGCATAAAGTTAATAAATTCCCACTGGAGTTCAGCTTACAGAGCCTCCAAAATAAATATCAACACACTGACAGAGTTTGCACTGGTTAAGAAACTTGAAAAGTGTGCAGAACTTCTAAAAATTATGATGCCTTCTTTTGAAGACTTAACTTTAGGAACAAATATTACAAGTTTTGGAACCCAACAATCTCCAAAACTCACAGCAACAACTAATATTTGCTTTTGCTCCAGCTGATGCTGGAAGCACTACAATCCTTTCTTTCCTTTCTTTCCCCAGATGGAACTGGATGCTTTTTTCCTCATGCAGTGAGACAGAGCCTCACTGGAACCACAGCTGTAACATAAACACAGCAACCTTACCCAGCTGTCTTAATTATCTTAATGGCAATTGGCAAGGACTGAGGGAATGCCCAAAATTACAGAGTTTTTGGAGGTTCTTCAATGGAATTTCCATCATACAGCAACATTCCATTTAAAGTCATTTGGAAATGCCAGTGACTGTAAATAAGGTCACCTGGGGTGATCTGAAACATGAATTTGCAAGTCCCTTGAAAGCATTTCCTTCTCACTGCAAGCAAAAACTGGCCAGAACTCCTGCATCTGGTGTGTGGTGGGGTGGTTATTCTGCACAGTGTAGGAAAGCTGTGACAGCACAGACCTCCCTTAAAGAAACCAGCCTTCAGCTGAGATACAATCAGCTTTTTTGGGACAGAATTTGGAACATAAATGCAGCTGGAAAACATAATCATGTGATAATTTGTGCTAGGATCAAAACTATGTCCACAGTGGACATGGACAACTTTTGCAGTTGATGGGTTGACATAACAAGCTCTATTTCCAAACACCCAAAAGGAATGGAAATACAGAGTCATGGCACATTCAGTAAAGTCCACTGGCTGGGGCAACATTAAAAAAAAAAAAACAGAGGTATCATGTTATATAATTAAAGTATCAAATCAATGAGGGCTCTGTAACTACGTGGAAACAGAAAAACAGATTTACACATTTAAATGTCATCCGAGAATGAGTTGCAGAAAAAAAAAAAATCATTTCCACATCACATTATCAGTGATTATATGAAATTACTTAATCCTTTACAATAAAATACATAGGGAAATTACCATGTCAATGTTGTAGACTAAAACATCAGACATGAAAAACCAAGACTGTGGTATGGGTGGCAGAAGACAAGATATTTCAATACACAAAACTTGGTCACTAAATCAGGGAGAACTTCGTACTTTACAGAACTGAAACAGTTTACATATGTTCTTAATTAATAATTTTCTTAATCTGACATACAATTTTAAGGAGACTTTGGTACAAATGAAGCTGTACTAGAGAGCTGTAGTCTTACTTTTCTGTGTGCTATTGAATTTTAATGCTCTCATAGATTTGATGCAATACAGATTCTAAGGGTTTTCAATTTACCTTTTGCATTTTTTTTTACTTAGACTGTAAGTAAAAGTATTTTTGAATCTTTACTAGTAGTAAAGATTCAAAATTAATTACATTTTAATAAACAGTGCATCACAGTTCTTCAAAAGCATTTTATAGAACATAACCAATACAGAAGGGCAAAGTTCTTCAGGAGATCCAACTTTTCAAAACTACTCAAATACTGTCCTAAGAAATTTAATCCCAAGGTCAGTTAGAAATACACTGAGTAATCATTTTGCATCTTCAACAAGAGTGAAAAGGCATCAACTCAACCCTTTTAATGCAGAAATGTATTTTGCTGCTTTTGAGAAGAATGGGGGAGATATTGACTTGCAAGGTCACGAGAGCCAGCCAGGATGTTCCTGACTGGATGTCACCTCCCACACCTGGCATCTCAGAGGTAAAAAGCAAAGCCTGATTTTCTTTGGTTGCTGTGAACCAAAGAAATACAGGGATCTGTTTAGGAGAAATACAATAGTACAGGCAGATGAGGACAAAGGAAATGCAAGCCAGCAACACAATAAAACAGCATCAAACTTTGGGTGCAAATGCAAAAAGTTTCAGGAGGTTCCAATAAGAGTGTCCTAACTAAGGCACAAAGAATTTCTTTTCCATCCAGCTGGTATGACAGCACCTCAGGTGGTATAATAAGATTTTACCCCTCCCTGCAAATTTTGTCTTGCATTACCCATTAACCAATTACCAGCAAAAGGCCCCAGCAAGCCAAAGTTTTAATAAACACAAACAAATCTGCTGAAACAGATGTTCCCTGCTGGATTTCAGACAATTCACACATGTAACAAACCTGCTCTGTTCCTTAGATTTCAACCTTTATCAAGTATTGAATGTGAAAGAGGGTAACAGAGATCAGATTTTTTCTAAATGGCTTTGTTTTGAAGTCAAAATGTTTGCTCCTTGCATGGTATACATACTGCCATTATCTAGGGAAAAAAAGCTAAATTAACTTTCTTTTGTACATTAGCCTGATGATAGGGAGGGAAAAAATGAAGAATAAAAGAAGCCTGACTTTAGACTTTGAATATCAGCATTCTTTTTTCAACATTTATACTCTATTTTTTTCAGAAATAATCCCTGTTCTTTTAAAAAACAGTTGTGAGACAACTGAGACAACTGAGCAAGTATGACATAGTGGGACATGCCTGTACACCAATCCTTTTAATATTGTCCTGGTTTAGTACTGAAGAGATGAGATAAATGGTAGAATCCCTGGATTTTCCTGACCTTGATCAAGAAGAACAAATTTTTAGCTGAAGTGTGCAACACTGCTATGATTACATCAATCTAATCTGGAAAGCACATGGTTTATATATAAACCATGGTCTCTGTCTCATCCATCACATTGAAAGACAATAAAACATACTTCTGTAAGAAAAGTCGAGGAAAAAAAATCCATTAACCCTTGTTTTACTCCTTACATAAGAATCCTCAACCATGTTCTAAAGACTACAGAAACATGCATACATAATCAGGTTTCTAAATATGGATATATATAAGTTTAAATGTAAGTGCTTTTATAATAACATGCTTCATTAGAGAAAAAGACATTTTGCATCATTGCTGGAGAAATCAGTCCTGAAATAATGGAATTAGAAAGTTTTGATCAAACTGCCCCCCCACCACCATAAAAAGCCATCTATTGCTACAGAGAAAAGATTTACCTTGCAAGAGATCCAATACAACTAAAAAAGACAAACTGGAATCAATGAGAAATGAATTGGATTACTGGACAGAAGCATATTCTTGCACATGTTCAAGCTACTGGGAAAGTAACAGAGCCAGCAGGTATAAAAAAAAAAAAACAACCCTTCCAAATGTCTGCTTACCCTTTCCTGATCCAATCACAGCCATGCTGTTAATCAGGCTGGATTACATCCCAGATATTAATTTGGCAAACAAAACAATCATCTGATTCAGTCTGTCCCCTTCAAATATGCTGAAAACAATCTGCCACTGATAATCTTGCCATGCATGTGCTCCTGGAGAGCCATCTGATCAATTTGTGCTGAGATAAGATCTCTGCATTCACATACAAATGCCATAAGGCTTTCACTGTCCATCCACAATGTGGAAATTTGTCCTATAATGCCCAAAGAGCACGCACAGTGAAGGGAGGCAGCTCAAAGAGTTATGGACTCCTTTTGACTAAAAGTAAACAAATCCTACAGATGAACTCATGCTGTGTGTGAACAAAAGGCTGCTGGCTCATCAAAGCATCACTCCCTCACTCACCAGAGGAACCCTGTCCTGCTGCTGGGATTCCTTCAGATTTCCTCTGCATCTCCTGGGGTTTGGTTAGGGTTTTTTGTCTCTTCACTTAACAAACTATCTCAACTCATGAAATTTCTCCCTTTTAGCTTTCCCGTGTCTCTCCAATCCCAGTGTCAGGTGGCTGGGGGTGCCAGCTGCTGCCTCAGCCAGCTCACCAAGGTGTCAAACCCTCTGGGTGACATTCTGTCCCTTCTCCTTCACTGTCACAATGCTGTTAAGCATAAGCAATACTTCTCTTTGAATCACTGTTTGCAGAGAGCCTCAATGCCCAAAAAGAATTCCCAGCATGAGCCAACTCCTGGACAACACCTGGTACCAACAGAAGGGTTAACAGGAGGAGGAATCACAGAGCTCCTGCCTCTGGAGCCAAATACTCCTGTGTAGGATTCCAAGCCTGTCCAACAGACTCAGATGTTGCTGCAGGCACAGAACTGAGCCCACATGCACAGAGGGTCAGTGTACACCCTCTGCTCCCATCCATAGTAATGCTGAAGACACGGCGTAGAAGAAACAAATAAGAATTTTTAATACCTAATATTCCTAAATATTTCCATAAGAATTTATTCTTATTCTCATTTTTTCATTCTGCTTATAAGGAGAACAAAAATATGCAAAAATAGAAGCAGCTGTTCAATTCTTAAAAGGACTCAAATTTTCAATATCAAAATTTAAGCTTTCCATAGAGATAAAGTATTTGATACAGAAAGAAAGTTATCTCTCTCCATTTTATTGCATTGAGTCCTTCTCACAAATCTCAAGTGCCATTTCCAAGTTTCCTATACAATAGTTTCAGTGAAGAGTGCACAGGACTACACAACTTTTGCACCACTCAGAAGCAGCCTGAGGTCAGAGCATTAACCTGGTGTTAAATAAAGACAGAGCAACTGCAACCTCCTCTATAGCAACACATTGGTGGATTCGTCTCAACAGGAGCTCTACTACAAGGACTCTGAATAAATCATAAAAGAACTCACATTTCCATTCCTTTTTTTCTGGAGAAATACATAATCTCTGGATTTCTAACTCAATAGGGCTCTTTGAGGACACTTTAGGAAAACAGACCTGTCAGTGGCTATTTTCCTTACTGAGAGGAAAAATAAAATGTAGGAACAAAATATTTCTGTGCCTAAGCAAAGGTTGACAGTAAGTTAAATGAAAGAAAAGACCCCAACCTGAGACTCTTCTGTCTATACAGAGATAATTTTTCTCACAGCAGTGTAAGCCCTCCCTTCTCTTTCAGTGCACTTTAGACCAGGTCCAAAAAAACCCTGTGACCACAAAAATACCTGCCAATAAGGTGGGTCACAGGCACGTGTCATCAACTCAGTCCTTCTTTATCAAATCTCCTACATTTTTTTTTTTTTTTTAAATTGAGAAAAAAAGACATAAAAGGAAATGTCAACTGGAAACTTTCTTGTCTCTAATGCATCAATGACCATGAAACTCTCTGGCACATGTAAACCCTATAAAACCCCACACTGAGGAGCCTGGGTTATGAGCAGCTGACACACCCAAAACCTTTTGAAAGGAATTGTTCCACCACAGCAGCAAAAGTAGCAGTCTCCCACTGCTGTGAAGTTTTTTTGGTTCACAAACACAGACAAGATCCAATATGTGTTTCCATTCACAGCACACTAGTATTTACACATCTGTGGGGTTTTCCCTTCTTTATATAATGTCAAAAGACAATTCCCCTCTGTTTCTATACCTGTTGAAAACTTGATGGCCAGATGTAAACAAAATTTCAGCAAGACTTGAGTCTCCCCCAAATTATTCTTCAGTTAATTTTGACAGGTAATTAGCAATAACTCAGACTTGAGTTTTCCCTTTCCTCTCTGATTCTTCTCCCCTGAATCTCAATATTTTAACATTACATTTATCCAAGTATTAAAGCAAACAGTTTCTGTCTCCTGCCCTCTCTACTGTCCCTAGCTGAAACATAATTACTTGTATGCAATGCAGGTACAGTAGATATGAATATATGGCAAAGTAACTTGTGCATACATTTAGTTCAGTGCTAATAAAATATTTTATTCATGCATATAAAAGAATGTTCTTTCTAGCTCAGTGAGCTTTTTAGGAGTTATTAGCAGGAATGTGTCATATACCTAATGAAATTTATTTCAAGGTAAAAGAGATTCAAAAAGAAAAGTAAAATAAAGTCTGAGAACTAATTCTGTAGACAATCACAGAATTATAATTTCAAGATTTATCAAAATATCTTCAAAATGAAGATTTGAAAAAAATGCAATTTATTTGCAGCAGCAATCATGTGTATACATACTAACACAGGGATAGAAGATGTGATGGTTCAAGATGGAACATGTTGGCCAAAAGACACACTGTAGTAAAAGCTTTTTTTAGCCCTCTGCCTTAGCAGGTATTGCAGCACAGAAAATACACTATCCATGTCCCTTCTGTGTATTCAGCATATGTAAAAGTCATGCAGCAGAACACGTTGACACTTCAGTGGGAGGTCAAATTATTGTTTTGGCACTTCTGTCACGCCTGTCACTTCAATTCCACTTTATCAAATTACAGATTGCTAGATAGAGTTGGATTAAGGGGAAAGACAGACACACACACACAGAGGAGCAACTGTCACCACTTCAGTTGTGAAATCCCATAATTGCATGTCAGTGACAGCAAGAACAAGAGAGCAGTAATAGGGCTGACATTATGAGCATTCAAATACCAGGAAACTTTGCAGCAAGACTTTGCACTCTGTCAAGCCACATGCCAGGAAATGGACTGGATTTCTGAGCAATTCCTCACATTAGAATTGCCAATATTTATTAGGCTGACTAATAAATAATGCAGTGTCTTAACTTCCAGGGCAACTTTCAGCTCCCTGTTTTCCCAGAAGTGTTGCTTTTATTTGAAAAGAACATAAAACTAAGACAAAGGAGAAAAAAAATACTTTGATTTAAAAATATCACTTGAAGTAATATGAATAACAATAAATACTGCCTCAACAATGTAGATTATGGGCTTGGTTCAACTTTCTGAGTTTTTGGATCCCTGGAGAGCAGCAGATCTTGATTTCAAATAATTGTGAAGGAATCAGCCATGAATTTCAAGTAACTTTTCTGGTAGCAAACAAACAAACAACACACTCCACACACACACACACCCCCCTTAGATAACTTTACCCTTTTGTGCAAGTTGTGGAAACTTCCAGCTCTGCACTGAGGAAGGCTCACGAAGCATCACGTAAATCTGACTTACATGAGCTGAGATGTCAGGGGAAACATCTGCTGTGCTGTGACAGGAGGATGCTATTCCTGGAACAGCTCATTATTCCCCCTCTGGGTTACTCCCCCTGCTTCCTGAATTCTGTGGTCAACCCTCTCCATTTTGTGTGGTCCTGTCCTGCAATGGTTCAACAACACCTGGCACTGTTTGTACACCAAGGAGAGAGGCCAGAGAAACAGGAATCATTTGTTCACTCTGTTAGACCCCAGAAGGGCCATTAGCATTCAAAACTTCCTTAGATTCCTCCAAATCTATACCCAAATATAATTTAGACACTTCCCTGCCAATCCATTGGAGTCTATGATCTTCCCTCACAACAACAACAAAAAAATTTCTTTCAAGAGGAGTGAAAATGCTTCTCAATAATCTACACAATTATGCAGATTGCACAATGCCTTCACAAGGGAATAAAAATGACATTTATTCCTATTCACTGCTAAAAAGCCCCTAAACAGCAGGAAAAGGGACCACCATGAAAGAAAACAGTATAATAACAAATCCACATCTATGATGCCAGGAGTTGACTAAGTCCCTCCATGGTGCTCCTCACTGTTTGATACCCTTGTTAATTCCCTTCTACAGTAATCTGAAGATCAGAGAAATTGGATAAATATTTTCTCCTAAAATACCATTCCCTTAAACTTCCAGGAAAAACATCTTTATATGATTACTATGAATAAACTAAAAGAACCCCAAAAACAACCTGCAAGAAGCCATTGAATAGAAAAAGCAAAATATATTTTTGATGCTGCTTCTTTTTCTCCTCATTTTGTCTCAGACACACTTTATAACCTTGCCTGCACCTGCCCTTCATAAATCTATTTCTCCATATGTAACTCAAGCCATATAACTGTAAGTACTTTCCTCATAGGTGTTTTTAATTTGTTTGTAAAGTATTTTGAGATCCACTGACAGAAGGTACTAAAGAAGAAAAATGAAAAAAAAAAAAGAAATATTTTGCACAGCAGGCAGAGAAAAGGAAAGGCATTACTGCCTACCCTATATCCCACAGCAGGTAACAGGGAGTTAGGAAACATTATGGCACTCCAGGGAACCTTCCTACCTTCCTGACCCATCAGGTTATTGCCCTGATGCACTGCCATAAAATCTGCAGCTCTCATAAAGCCTCTGCACTCCCAGCTCTGAAGTGGGACATTTTCAAGTCAAGATGCATCTCAAAAATATTCTCTCCATGAGCCAGTTCCTTCTCCAGAAGGAAAAGGCAGCAGGACACCCTGGGTGACCTTGAGCCCCCTGCTAATGGTGCTGAGCTGCTGCTGAACGGGGGCATTTTCTGCCTGCCAGCAACAGGAGAATGACACTGCACATTACAGCCAGCACAGCCCCATTAGGGGGAGAGTAAACTGAAATAAAACAGAAATGAAACAGCCAGAGCTGAAGAATAAAACATTCCCAGCATAGTAAAAACAAGCTGAGACAAAATTATCCAGCACAGAAAGGTCACTGTAAGTTAACTTCCAGTTTGCAGTGTCAGGTGGAAATGTCACACAAAGGATGTCAGGGGATGTAACTTCTTATCAGAGTTTTGGTTTCACAGCACTGCCATGAATTAATTTGATGATATGGCAATTGCAGAGTAAAACAAAGTATGTCCTTTGTGCTTTATTCAGATCTCTGTCTTTGAGAAGGAGGACTGGGAGAAATCATATTTACAGTTTCTTTTTCTACTTATATTTTTGGAGAATACTTTTTGAAGCAAGTCCCATATAAATACATTAAAAAAAAGGTAACTGCTCACACCAAATAAATACAGAAATTATTTATCATATCTTTCATATTATCAGAAATTATCATATCTTTCAAATAAAGATATGAACTGAGATTAAATAAAAAACAAGGAAGATTTATAAAATATAGTTTTATCAAAAACAAGGCAGGTTTTTCAGGTGATGGAGCTGTGTAAGGGCAACAACAATAAAAAGGCTGTACACATTAGAAGCCTTCTTAGAGACAGACAGGGGTTTGGTTATAAAAATAGAAGGATTTCAAAGGAATGCACGTGCTCTCCCTCTTGGCAAAATGGCCAACATCCTTATTAATTGCCTTCCACCAGAACCATTTGTTTGTGCCCAACACACAGAGTTATATCAGAAAACATGGGTAAAAGGAAAATCAACCTGACCATCTGCCATCGGCCTTGCAATAGCAGAACATCACACAGGCTTTGGAATCATGGCTCAAATTCCCAAACATGGTTAGCTGCAGATATCCATGGATTTTTCACAAAAATCACACATGGTATGTTTTTAACAGGTTTGGTTTTTTTTTTTTTTCCTGTAACAATTTAAGGGTCACTTTTCTACATTTGTTTCTTTGAGAAGCAAAGCTGAGCCATTTCTGTGATCACATGAGTCATTAAACATCCCATATTGTGATGTTCAGAATAGTGGTGGGAGATCAAAACAAGAAAGTTTGGGAGAGTCAAATGCAAAAAAAAAGTATTCATTATGTAGGAAATGAGTTGTACATGCATTTATGGGTCTTTTTCTGGGAATAGTAAAGGCAATTAAGTAATTCATAATTATCCAGGCCAGAGAGAACAGACTGTGCATTGTTTGTCACCTAGTATTCTCAAACCTGGGAGCTTTTAGCCTTGCAGGAAATAAATAAAAATCTTACATGGAAAGGTCAGTTGAAGACAATGGAAGGAGAGACAGATCACAGTGATGAAGTGGCTACGATAATTAACTGCTATTTTGGAATTTACAGAATAATAGATTTCAAAATAATAAGTACAGTTATTAAATTTGAGTTTGCCTGCAAGCAATGCTTTAGTCATGGTTACATAAATTTCTACTTCAGAAATTATAGATTATGAAACTTCAGGAAAAAAAGGAACGCAAGAAAAGGCACCTTGCAGGTTTGTATTTTGTGGTTAACTGGGAAAATTTCCCATTAATTACTAATGATATAGTTCATTAGTAGTATATTTCATTATGGGAGTGCAAATTATTAGATACTAATGATGCATGCCCTAATTGCAGTAGTTTGTCTTGATTTCAAGTTCAATGAAATAAAAATATTTATTTACAACGTTTTAGGTTTATGAATTACATTACATTCTTAATTGATGCTTTCAACAAACATGAAACAATTCATTAGTATTAACCAAGACTGATGGATCTGTATTTGATGATCACTGGTAACTCCCTCCCTGGAATGGAAAGAACAACTGCCACTTAAAGTTGGTGGAAGCTTCAATTTTGGGACCAAACACAGAGAAAAGATAAAACATATCCTGCAACAACAGGTGTTTATCATATGCCTGCTCTTTCAAAGTGCTTTCACAAAATAACAAAAGGAAGAAGAAAAATCCAGGGGTTTTCTAGACAATCCTTTCTGCTAACTGCAGCCTCTGGATGTGAAAGCTGAGTATCCTGAGTCACTGAAGGTGGAAACCACCCCAGCTCAGAGCAGCCCCTTTGAGTCACAAGAGAAGGTATCAGACACACATCTCCTGAAATTCCTCCTGAAGTACAAACCATCATAAACCAGGAAAACACCCAGAGTTTACTGGCAACAGGCTGGTGCTCTGCTAGGTAAAAGTTGTAATACAAGGAAGAAGAAATACAACACTTTAATAAATTGTTGTTCAAAGCTTGTCAAGCTCCTGCCACCTTTTTCCATAATTCATACTACAGAAAGAACTTCTGGCTTGGGCAGTTTTAGTAGTTGCTAACAACACTAAAAGAAAGTCAAAACTTGGGGTTTAGAAGTAAGGTCCCAGCCTGGATTTTAGCACACTTTAAAGCAACATGAACCTAAATGGAAGTACCTGCAGAGTTTGATGAAAGCTGATGCTCAGAACCTGCAGCCTCAGTGGGACAGAGTGAGTACCAGCTGGAGTTAGAGACTTTAAATCACATGGCATGTGCTCAACACTTGCCCAAAGTCAGTTACTATTCCACACAGAATAATATCCAGATCTGCACAGATCTAATAATCCAGATTTTCAAATTTCAGTAGCAACAGATTTTCAAACAAAACACGTTACTCTATTTAAAACTGGATTGATATTTATTTCTGACAAATTTTTTTTTAAGCTGAAGGCTTTTTTGTGAAGCCTTTGTTTCTTAGTTAGTTTTTACCATGAGTAAGGTGAAGAACACAACTGAAAATTTATTTTGTATCTGGCTTATATTTATCCACAGAAAATAAAACTGGAAACATTTGTTTTAATCAACCCTTTAAAACAAACAAAAAAAAATGTTTCAAAGGTACTACTTCTAAAGCAAGAAAAAGCAGTCATCTTGCTGACTTATAAATATTTAACATGGTATGCCAACTTTATCATGACAGACACTCAATCACTTTAATAATGTAATTAAGGATAGGAAGTGCAACTGCCTTGTAAACTTTTTTGTAGCATAAAGAGATTAAGACTATAATTCCCTTCTTCTTCTATAAAAACAGTTATTCAAATTTTTAACAAGTATATTCAATAGAGTAAGACTGTTTTGTCCCTGTTGAAGTTAAAATACATGAACACGTACACATGTAAAGAACCATAAAATAATTTCACATTGTTTAATTAAAAAAAAAAACAAAACCAATAAACCCAAACAACAACCAGAGAAAATCCCAGCTACTAGAGTTGCCTGAAAAATCACATTAAAACAAGCCACTTACTTTTCTGTCCTCAGTTTCTACACCAGAACTGCACTCTGCTTTAGTGTCCTGAAAGCACAAACAGAAAAGCCCATGTCACAAAGCACATTGACCAGCACTGGGGCAGTAACTCAGGCTGAAGAAATGTTATTTTTGTACACAAAGTTATTTAAATATACGATGTCAAGTATTTTGCCTTTAGGTGAAGTTCATTAAACTTTACTGCAGGCATAAATTTAAAGACAGGATTGAAAGAACACAAAAAAACCCCCCATACCTATTTCAATATGGTGTAGCCAGCTCTCAGGAAAAAAATATGATTTGTTAGTATGCATTTTCTTTTTTGCTTCCATCTTGAGGAAAATATATTTCTTGCTCACTTTTTTTTTTTTTAATAAACAAATGATGGAAGCTGAAAGAAATGTAAAGGTAAGCTAAAGAGGAAAAACTGCTCAACATTGTGCCTGTTATCAGGTGCTAACTAGGACTTGATAGAGATTTGGGTCTGAATCTCATTGCAACATGCAAGAACAGCCAAGCCTCTATTTCTGATAAACATGTCAATGTGTGTGTGCACAGACTTGTACACATGTGGATATCTTGGACATGTTTTCTTCAGGAGTGAAGCAAATTACCCCAAACCTAATGACACCCAACACATGGTCCTTTCATTCCTAAAGTATTTTGACTCATTGAGCCTATGGATTTTTGTGCTGAAGACATGCAGGGATAATGGTTATCACAAAAATTACACTCCCAAAAGCATTTATTGCTTCACAGTCACCCTTTTTACAGCAAGTTACTACTGGAAACTGAGTAAGCCAAATACAATTCAAGTCACTAAACTGTAGACAAGTGACCTACTAATTTTCTTTTCAACTTTACTTTTCTAGTGATTATATTGTTGGAAGCAAATTTTGCTTGACTACTGCAGTTTTAGAGATTTCTATTGGGGAAAGAATAACATATGGCTCATCTGAGAGAGAGAATTTTTTGTGAAAAGTACTTCCCCAACCTCTCATCAAAGCTGGAACTACTCTAACTACTCTAAGATTTCAGATTATTGGTTAGTTACTTGCACATCAATTCAAATGCTGATAGAAAAGAGCAGCTCCTATTAAAAATGAAAATAAATGTAAGATGAAGAATTTATGTTTCTTCCACAGCATGTCTATTCATATTAAATGAAGGACTGGTTTTACTTCAAAGCCAAAGACTTCCTACCTACACCTATAAAAGATTTTTAAAAATTAAACAATTCAACTAAGTAAGATAAAGCAAGTTTTCCTGGAAAAAAAAAAAAATAATTCACAGCAAATTATATTAAAGATGGTTTCATAAGGCATATCAAGTTGTGTCATTTCTTAAGCAGCAAAAATCCATTTGTTATTCTAGCCAGTCTAATATATGAATCAGTACCTCTGATACTCTTTATATTCCACCACTTTTTATGGGCAACCAGATTGTAGTTTGGGGAATACAACACTCAAAAATTGTCTTTCAAGTGTGCCTTACTGGCAGCCAGACAGTCTCTCCCCACGTCTCCCACATGGAGGAGAAGGAAATTCTCTCTCTGCCTACAGGCTCACTTCCTGAGCCTGTTTGGATATTTACACTTGCTTCTTTTTGGGGAGGGAAAAAAACTCAGCTTTTCAAAAGCTTTCTGCCTGAGGGGAATAAATTCAAACTCCATTAGCACCAGTGGTCTTCATGTCCTAGCTGTGCCCTAAGTCACCTTTTGGAAAGAGTGTAATGTTCTTTAACATATTTATTGGTTAATGAAAAATGAATCATCACTTTCCATATTACCAAGGACAAGAGTGGCTCTGTCTCACACACTGACCTAAATTAACTGAAAGCAGAATAAAGTAGCTCCTCTCAGACTGTAGTCATGGCTATTACAGGCTCTCAGCATGATGGATATACCTGAAGACCCAGCAGTACTCTGATGCCTTCTGCTGCCCATGGAACAGTGCAGTTTGCTATTTCACCACTGTCCTTTCCCACTAAAAGCAATTCCTAAGAGGCCTGAGTTCATAAGCATTCATTACTCAATAAAAAATGCAGTTTTACCTGGATGAAACAAAACCCCATCTTTCTCCTAGCTCAGGTTGGGAACAGCAAAGAGAGGCACCAGAGCAGCCTCAGCCCCACACAGGTGGGGCCAGCCCAGCTGAGCCTCCCCTGCTCAATCAGGAGTTAATGAGACAACCAGCCTCACCTGGAACCCAGACCTCACCTGGAACCCAGACCTCACCTGGAACCCAGACCAGCCCCAGGAAAAGATTCAGGCTGAATGGCAAATTGCAGCATTTCTGCTCTGTGTTTCATCCCCAAACATTAGACAAGCATTTCATCCCTTAGAGTTGGGCTATCTATCTAAAGATATGGAAAGTGAATCTTTACAAATTAACAACTGCATCTTTTTTAGCAATGAAAACCAAATCTGCATGGGTTCAGGGTCACTGCAGGAACGTGTTATCTTTGAAATTATGTAGAGTTGGATTTAAAAGAAATAGCTGCATGTCTTCAAGACTGAACACCTGGATTCAGACTTCTGCACAAGGGCAAGATAAAATCCAGTTAATTTTCTGAAGCAATTAGTGTTGTAATTCTTTAAACCAGTGAAGCTGCTGACTTAATCAAATCTATGTTTAAATATAAATATTTGAGTATATGTCTACATCCTAGATATACATCTTTTAAAGAAAAAATGTACACAGACCCTAAGCTTTAAAAATCATCAAAATGAATCATCTGTCAATCTCAGAGCAAGAAGGGAAGAAATGAGAATGTTCTTCTCTGGGAGACATCTGTGCTACTTTCCCTAAGTGCAAAATGACAAAGTGCTGTCACTTCATATGTGTATTGCAAATTTCCCAGCTCTATTTGAGATGGAGAAGCACCATTGCTGAAAAGAAATTGTAAAATCCTAGAGATCTGAACAATGTATCGGGCTCCTTCTTCAATATTGTTACATCACAAACAAAAAATAAGTAAAAACCCAGAAAATTTGTTCCTTCTGAAGAATTATTTTAGGCAAACTATACAATGATAGAATACTTCACAGGATGTTTCAGGTAAAAGACAGAATTAAATAGAAAACCCTCTCATCCATTTCAGCTTAAAACCAACACAATTCCTTTTTTCTCTAGGTGTCACTGCATACAGCCAATTAAATAATATTATTGCAAACATATTAAGAGCTCTATATTCAATATAAATTGCCTTTTTTGGTCTGTTTTGTTTGGGGGCAGCAACAGGGAAACAAAGCAAGGTTTTCTGCAGAACACTGGGAGCAATGCAGGACAAGAACAAGTTTAAGAGCTGGGATTTTTCAAGTTTAACACACTGGGGAACAAATCTACCACCTTCATCAACAGTAGCACAATAAAAATGTTACTGAACAGAGTAAAATGAAAGCTCTAGAAAGCAAAAGTAATTATTGGTAGTAGCATGCCCCTGAATGAGATTTTGGTTTCAGGATGCAATAGAAACCTGCATATACTTCATTTTACATAGTTTCTGTAATTCTGCATTTAATTTCACTCCGTGAATTGCAAGCAGGAATAGTGAAATCACTATCCTGAGGCATCCATTGGTGCTGCTAACACCCCCACCCCCGAGTGCCCTGTGCTTCACCACACACTGCAGTTTGCTCTCTCCCTGCCATCCCAACCCTAATTCCTTCCTCTGCTGCCCTGTCATCCCAACACAGACTGCCAGAAACCTCCCAAACAACCACAAGAAAGCAGAAACTTTAGAAAAGTGGTCAGAATTTCCAACCTATTTCCTTTCCTTAGATGAACATAAGGCACAGTGAAAGGCAAAGCGAATTCCCGAGCACACGCTGCCCTCCCACAGCCCAGGGGAGGAGGGATGAGCCTCTGGAATTCCGATCGTCGCAGTGTCCCCCCGTTGGGTTCTTCTGTAATATCAAGGATGAGCAGTAGGTGGAAGCAAATAACTTTGTAAAATCCTGCTCAGGCTCCCGTGAAAGATAAACCGATTGCTGGTCAGGTGTTTTACACGTGTCCTTGGCACCCCAACAAGGGCCAACAAATTATGGTTTTTTCTTCACTGTACTGGCTTCCAGTTTCATGAAATAGCCAGTAGCTTAGAGATTAAAGGTGGTTTGGGTGGGGTTTTTTTGGTTTGTTTTGGGGTTTGGTTTTTTTTTTTTTTTTTTTGGTTTTTTTTTTTGTTTTTGGTTTTTTTTTTTTTNAGCTGAAATTGACTCCTTTTAATGACCAAAGCATATAAAAAAGTAACATGATCTTACACAAAATAAAAATACACACACACATACACATACACACATATATATATATATATATATATATATATATATAAAATTAAAAATTACACAGTCAAATTCTAGGTTATTGATTCTTCTGGATATTTTTATTGATTGTTAAATATCTCAAACCCTTGAAATACTTAATGCATTTCTCTATCCATTGGCTATTATGTTTCATTATTGCTGCTAACAAACAGGCTTCCAGCAGAAGAATTCATTTGAATTTCATATTAGTTCTATTTCATCCATCCCAGAGAACAAATTAACCACACAGTAATACTTACTGAAGAAGAAAATAAATGAAAAATGAAACCTTAGAATGTGACATTCAAGCCTTCACTAACTTTGTCCCCAGCAACTCAGGCAGAAGCCTCATCAAATTAACAAACCAATTCAAGGATTTGAATGGCTTCAACAGTTGCAATGTCAAAGATGCAGGAGAGGAGATTTATTTTGAAAGAAATAGCTTCATCTCTATTTACTAACATTTGTGGACCAAGAGGTTTGTGTGTACAAGCTCAAACCAGGAGAAAACTGGGCCATCTGCACCTATTTCTGATGCCTCAGGGCAGCCTTGGGGAACTTTGAGTCGAGTCAAAAAGGAAACAACCCATCTGATCAGAGATTTAAAATCAAACTTCTCCAGATTTTAGGGAGCTTTCTTCTCTTGTTTCTAGATAAAAGTAGACTGTAAGAAGAAGGTTTGAAAGACTCTTGGAAACTGAACTGACAAATTTTATAATAAAAAAATTACTGCTTACAAAAATACTGCTGTATTTTTAATACAGATTTGAAAGTACTCGTGTGTGTGTGCCCTCCCACACAGCCGCCCACCACCCGGCTGTGCCAGTGAACACCCAGCTCTGCTTTCTGCTTTCTTCTGCTTCCAGCCCATTGCTTGTGCTCAGTTACACTTTTCAAGGCTATCAAGAGTTAAAACTTTTGGGTTTTTTTCCCTCCAAAGAAAGCTTTGACTTTTTCCTAAATTAAGACTTGTTTGAGGGAACAGGTACTGCTGCTGCTGCTGGAGCTTTATGGACTGGACTATATAAAACATTCACACTCCTCTTTCTTTTCCTTCTCTCACCTTCAGGAGTTGTCCTTTTCTTAATGCTCTCCAAACACTCAGAGATGCACAGACACATCTCTGCCCAGCACAGAATCCTGGTGCCTCACACTCCCCTCCTCTCTCCAAACAGGTGTTTCATTAGCCCAGTGATGCAAAGGTACCCGAGGGTAAAACCTCCACCTTTCTCCTTAGATATCCCAAAAGCACACATAAATTAGGCAGCATTTGCAGAAGATACAGATGTAATTTTAAGATGTGAATCAGTCATGTAGCAGTATCCAGCTGTAAATACTGGCTTTTGAAGCCTTGATCGGGTTAAGACTTAATTTTGGGCTAGTAAATATTTCATTGTCAAAGCTAGCAACAGAAACCAGCATTTGGTAAAGTTGTCAGTTTGGACAGTACAAAAACACTTAAGATTCTTAAATGCAACATCATTTTCACCTACAGGTCAAATCTGAAATTCCTTTTCTATATGTCCCTCTACTTTCAAGGCTGAAAATACACAGGAATTTCCAGAACTTCAAATTTTAACAGTTTTAACCTGTTAAAACTGGGTTTTTAAACTGTATTTTATTATTTACCTAATAAAATTGCCTTAGGTGTCAGGTAGACCAGCAGCCACATAAATAGTCGTGTTTGAAGGTGGTCAATAGGTGGTCAATAGATATTCCTGATAAATCCAAGGAGCTGAGCTGCTGACGTGATTTCAGCACAGCCACACACTGTGTAAGCTGGGTAAGGTGACAACTGGCAATATATACCCAGAGTACAGATGCAACTTTTAGAGAAAGAAACCTAATTTGACAGTTCATGTTTTCAAATTAACAGCAGCACAAGGGCACAACACAATTCCTGAAGGAATCTATCTTTTTTCAGTCAGGTTTCCTAAAGGAAACAAGCACATAAAATTGCTTCATAGCTCAGACACCTCAAAACCTTTAGAATATCTTTACTAAGTTTTGCCATACTTGACAGAGAAATAAATAGAAGCTCAAAGATACTCGTGTATTTTTCATAAATGAGTGCCTGAGGAAAAGACAGAACATCACTTGCAAAGCCATGCCCTATTCCAGCTGATCAAAGACCCCAAAGAGAGGTGAGGATGCTGAGAGGAGGAGGATTCACTCTGTGAAGTGAAGATGCTGAAGTGGCTGCCAGGAAGGAGCCTGTGTTTACTGAGAGGTGACTGTGTGGGCACAGGGTATAAATCAATAATAAAACTATTTCACTCAAGTCCAATTTTCACAGAATAAGTTCCTTCAAGACTGAAGAGGATTTTTGTTGAACTTTTAAATGGAGTTCAGTCATTTTGGGCTATGTAGTGATAAAAAGCATAAATTTTAAATCAAATAGTGATTTTCAAGCTTACAGAGTGACAGGACAGGAATTGTTTAATGACAGAAGATGTGTGATGACTGCAGAAGTGCCCTGGAAAATTAGGGCTCTGTAAACATCTATTTTCTCTTTGATATTATACTACACTCTTGATTATCACAACAATTCAAGTTTCATGCTTTTATTATGTTTTCACAAAATATAGCTGTTTCTGTGCAGCAAGACAGTTACATTCCCAAAGATCTGGCTATGAATTTATTATGCTTTCTTGAGCAAAAAAGTAAGCAGAATTTCATATTGGACTCAAGACTTCCCTTAATGAACAACCCACAAACTTTCTCACTTCTGCCTCGTTGAGGGGGAGTGAGTGGGGTTTTGCTGCCTACTGGGGTTAACCCACAGCCATCAGAAACTTAAAATGTTTCAGCTCCTACCTATTCTCAAAAGTCACGAGTAGTCAGGCCACAAATTATCAGTGCTTCATACACTGGAAATTATTTCAGCCTGCTGGCCCAGCGCTGTGTCATCCCCCTAATAAGAATGCAGAAACAAAGGCATGAGTGAACACTGCATCCAAAGGACTGTTCCTACCATAGCAAACTCAAAAGGAGCTCTGATGATGACAGCTATTGCTTCAACATCCAGGGGAAATAAAGAATTGGACTGGAGCCTCAGGCAGCAAGTTGATATAATTTAGCTTTGAGAAGTTTCCTTCTCGACCAAGAGTCAGTTTTTTGTTCTTGTTGGCAAGGAGAGAGTGACTGAGATGCTATTTCTTCTTCCATGGCCAGTGTAGGGTAAACAAGCCCAGTTTGCTTTGAAACATCTGCCAAGCTGTGCTGTCATGAAGACAGCAGAACCCTTTGGTTTCCCAAACATTTCCAGAAGCTCACAGCTAAAAGGACACTGGTCACAGCAGAGCCAAGGTCCCACACCCATTCCCCTGGCACAGAGAGCAGCCCAGCCAGCCCAGCAGGGAGGCCTGCCAAGGAAAACAGCCAAATGTCAGAGGCACAGACGTGGCTCTGTGACCAAATGCTCAGCTCTCAGCAGCCTCCCCAGCACATGCTCTGCTCCAGGGGGGCAGCTCACAACTTGGTTTCCACTCAAGTGTCTCAGCAGCACATCCATGGACTTCTGCAGTCAGCAAACACACGGTGCACTGCTCCTCCCACACCTTTTTCTGACTGTTTCCCCCCAGAGAGATGCTTGGCCCTCTATAGCAGCACTAAAGTGATGAGCAAAGCATCACTGAACACAAACAGCCCTGGCAGCTTCTTGCAAAAGGACAACTCTGTCTCAGTGCTGGTCAAGAGATGTAAAAAAAAATCAAACCAAACCAAACCAACCTCTTCCCATCAAACAAACCATAAAACTACACGGCCCCTTCACGCCCCTAAACCCCTTTCTTCTATTGTGTACATAGATTTTGTGGTTTTCTGTATAGATCTATGTGCACCAAGGAATTAGCCTTCTTTTTAAATAAGGAATATTGATTCCTTAGTTGTAGTAAATACTTTTAAATGTCTAATAAACCAATGCAGTATTTTTAATTGGAGTGCAGATAATAAATATCTCTGTGTAGTACTGTGCAGTATGTGAGGACATTTCAGTATATAACTGAAATGTAACAGTTCCTGCATTTTCTTTATAACTGATTTCACTGTATATTCAGACTGGCAAATGTTTTTTCCCTCATAGGTATGTATGAAAGATGAATGCAAAAATGAGCTATGGCATTTGGGAGAGAGAGGTGCCACATAATCTTAAGCAGCATAACAAGAAGTTAATAAACAGATATGGATCAATCAAAAAATTAAGAAAACCAGTTTCCTCCTCCTTTTCTTAAACTAGTAGAGAAATGAAAGGAAAAAAGTAGCCATTAAAATGCATTTTTTAAAGTTTTTTATCTTTATTAGTCTCATCATCTGCAATTTCTCATTCACCAGACATCTTAAATCATCTATTCCCAGCAGAAAAATTCAGTAGGGGTAAAGCATCAAGCATCACACTGTTGACTTTTAGGAGCTGTGCAGGACTAAAACCTCCAGAGTACCTCTATAACTCTGACTTTCCCTCCTGTCTAAACACAAAGCTTTTCTACTTAAATGCACCAGCCATGAGCTGAGCCTCAGGATTGAGGCTGCAGGCTCTGGACCATTCCAAAGGGGATAAGGACTCATCTCCTGAGCAGGGCAAGGACTGATTTACCTGAGCAGGGCAAGGACTGATTTACCTCAGCAGGATTAGAACTAATTTACCTGAGCAGGTAAGGATTCCTTTACCTGAGCATGATAACTACTGATTTACCTGAGCAGGGTAAGGTCTCCTTTGCCATTTCATAACCAGGAGATTTCATCTCACTAACTCATCCATTCTGTTTCAGAAACTCCTCATCTTTTTGACCTCTGAAATATCTCAAGTCAATCCCAAGTGCCATTATATTACATATAATATTGAAAAACACATCCTTTTGTTTGGTTTGAATTTGTTCATCAGCAGTTGATTGGATGTCAACAGTTCATTTAACCAGTGAAAACTGAATAACTAGAGCAGTATTTAAAATGCATCAGAGGTCTCTCTTAAATGTTAGAATTCACACCAACACATTTCTCTCAATCCTGAGGAGAATCCTTCATCCTCAATCCTGCAACCTTCAACAATATGACTCTTGATAAAATGTGAATGTTCCAGTTTAATTAATGAAGTAGGTAATGTGTTGACCCAGGAAAAAAGATTGCCATACTTATTTCAAAATTCCATTTAAAAATTATCTCACCAAATCTAATGTCATTGCTTTAAAAAACAAAAAAAAATCTGCACAAAATGAAGAATTTCAAACTAAGAAATGCCTACTACTCAGCATGGCCAAAAGAATCTGAGGGATAAGTTTACATCAGAGATGTGATCACCCCCACCTGCTACCCCCACATTACATTTTCTTTCTGTTCATTCTACATTATAGGCTAAAATACACAAGTGTGGGCTTTTGATAGTTTTTCCAGTTCAATCAAGTTACCCAAGCATGAATACCAGATAGTATCTAAGCTGCACAATTTAAAACAAAGTAAAATAGTGACAGGAGATCAATTTCAAAGCTAAAAAACTGATTACATAAAGCCCATTTTTTGATGGAGCACAAATGGCACTGTTCCTGAACTCAGAACATTGCTTTGGTGAATTATTTTCACCCCATGGTAAGTACAAGTGCAAACATTTCCCTTAAACTAGAAAGTTGTTAGAATCACATTAGAGCAGAAAAATGTATTTCTCCCTCTTTCTCTATAAACCAGGTTAACACACTTTTTATTTGATCGGGTAAATTTTCTAAATTACTTTTTGGCAAGACCAATTCAGAATTTATGATCCTAATATACTGATACTTTTTCCTTAAAGACTGAACACAAATCCTAAACCTTAGAGGGGAAAAAAAAATCCACAACTTTTTCATGAAACCTGAATTTTAGCAGCTTCTGCTCTTAATCCTACCATAATTTAAGCCAAGATGGGCCTAGAGAACACAGGCTGACAGGTGATATATGCTTCCTATTTTGCTGTTCATATAACCATTAACAATAACTGCAATAGAGCACATGAATGATAACGACCAGACACTCACTGAACTGGAAAATCCAATATTCTTTACCAAGGTGAAGGGGGGTAGGAGTGGATCTATTAAAATAATTGTGCCTCAACTAATATGTAGTGTGTCAGCTCAGTAAACAATGTTCCCGTAAAGTGGTTTCTTATTCCTTAACAATTGTGAGGATTTTACTGGGGTGGTGGTGGTAGCAGTAGTAGCAATAATAATAACAATAATAAAGTAATAATTTATTAGAATGAGTGAGAAGAATGGCTCTTATAATGTAAACAGGCTGAAACTTTTCTATATAGGACACTGTGCTCTCTAAAAAAGTGAAAAAAAAAAACAAAAACAAAACAAAACAAAACCCCAATACACAAAACAAAACAAACAAAAACCCCCCAAAACAAAACAAAACAAAAAAAGACAAAGAAAAAAAACCCCAAAACAAAACAAATGACAACCTGAATTTTTCTTAGTTGGATTTCTGCAATTCAACCAGCCTCAGATTTCATGTATGCAAGTGCATCAAATTACAGACTCTCTGAACAGCTACACTTACAAACTTTGTACTTCTTCTTGCTCTGAAGGCAAATTTCAGGGGTGTAATGGTCAGTAAAACTGCAATGATAACGAGAGCTCCATCTCCAATGGTGCCATCACTGTATTCCAAGAGGAAATGGAGATCCCTTGGCAGTGCTGGGTTATTTTATCACAGGAATAACTGCCACAAGTGGTTATTTTATCACTTGCCAAAAAATCACTGCCATTTTTTGCCAAAAATACTTTTTGGTAAAAAGTTATTTTACCACTGAGATCACTGCTGATCTCAGTGCTGCCCCAAAACTCAAGGAATTAACGTGAAAGCGTGTCATACATCTGGCTGATTAAGGTCCAGATTCCTTGCTACAATAAGGCCAAATGTTTAAATTTTCTCCCCATAAGCAGAGTATTTTTCAAAACATATTTTAACTCACTATTTTAAAAGAGGCAGAGATTTTTTATAAATTCATCCAGAACAGCACTAAGACACTCGGGTAGGGCTATGCATCCAGCAAGTGAAAACACAACTAATATATCCTCTGGAAGACAACCATTATATTCACTCTTCTGAAGCAAAAAGAAAAATACTGTTATGTTTTATCCTAGCTGAAACAGAAACTAAAGAATTACAACAATATCTTTCACTAAAACAGAGCTGCTGTTCTGTAAAACATGCATCCTTAAACATAATTAACTGCTTTTCAGCACTCACTGAAGCCTGCAAGGATACCAAAATCCCTTTAAGTGGATAGAATTAAGCATATTTTCATCAAAATTGTAAATATTAAATGAATTTATAAGGTAATTTGTTAGAAATTCAGATTTTTAGAAGGATTACAGGTGCATTCGTACAAAATTAGGAAAAGAGGCTTTTTTTAGTCACTGTTTTTAAAAGTCTTCCTTTCCATTTCAACATATGACAATTTTGTCTATAACGGCTGTCCTTAAAACATCAGAGTCACACAAGCGCTCTCTTCCACAATCCATTATCTCATAAAAGAAATGCCATAAATGCAAAAGTAAAAATAGCATCAGCAAGTCATTAGGGTGAGCAATGTTCACTGAAGGAATCCTGATAAAGACAGTTATTTCCCTTTGGAATCCCTGGAATGATGTGCAGTTGCAGTCATCACTCGTGAAAACTGCCTAAAAACGGATCAATAATAAAGAACTTTGAGGTAAATTAATCTGACATCTGCTACCAGTTTTGTTTCCTTGTTTCTGTAGCTTTAAATTAGCACAAAATAGAAAATATTCCTGAGTAACCATGCAATTTCATAATTCCTTATAACAAGTTCAAAAGAACACCTAAAACTGTGGCTAACTTTATAACAAAAAGGTTGAACATCATCCTTTTACACTGGAATCACTCTTACTGGGCCTAAGGATGCAGTCAGAGAAATATATTGCCTAAAATTATGTGACGATAATCAAAGGATAATATTGAGTAAATCACATCAGATAGTCACCAACAAATAACACTTTTATTGCACTCATCAGGCTGGAAAAATCCATTTCTTAATGGGTTATAATGATCCAGTAAAGGCAAAGTAAAGCTGATGTTCAGGAGATCTAAAGAAGCTTCAGAAGAGCAGAGCCAGGACAGGATTTGGCACCAGATGAACACTGAAATTCTGCAGCAGAGCTGCTCCACTAAATATTGTCTCTTTTGGCCTCTCCACTATGTAAACATTTCATGTGTAATTAATGGATAAAGGTTCAAAAAACCCTTTCAGACCATATCAAAATTATCCCAGGCTCTGGAGGACCAAGCAGCAGAAGAAGGACAGTGATCTCTCCTGTCCTCAGACCTCCTGCAGTGCTGAAGGGACAAAACAACAAGAGAGCACTTGCAGAATTATCTCCCCAAATGTGCATGTCCTCTGAAGGCTCCAGCTAACTGTACTTTACATAATTCCCATCTGGCACCCTCAAAAGCAAAAATTACAGAATTCTCAGAGGCCATTCATGGCAAATACTTTATCAGCCATTGTCTGCTGTTTGTCAGGAATTTCAAAGTGCAAGGAGAACTCCACAAGTGTAGACGCAGCTTCTGATCAGCAGGTTGATTTCTTCATATGTGAAACTAGTTAAGATCATGAATAATTTTTTAGAGTCTAAATTCTATAGGAAACTATAATGGGTAATTCATCTTCAATTCTGTAAAGGTATTAGAACTTACTTTAACACATAGAATGTGCAAATATTCAAATATTTAAACAATAGACAATAAATATCCAGATATTTAAACAATACAGGGTAGAAGGAGACAACTAGAGCACTGAGTGATAATAACTGTCTGTATTTCAACAGAGGCAGGCACTCTGATATCCTGAATAAGGAGCACTCAGGGTGTGTGACTGTGGGCCAAAAGCACAGCACTGGACAGTGACAGAGGAGGTTTCTGTAGCCCAACACCTTTCCCAGTCTAACTTCTGATTGCTCCAAGTTCATCAAGTACATCCCATAGAACTGAACTTGAAGAAAAAGCAATCAAAAATCTGAGTCAGGATTTCTGACAGCTGGAAAAAAACACTGAAAAACTGCACTGTGTTTGTGAAACCCCCAAAATAATCAAAAGGCAGCAGTGTAAAAGCTCAGAGAGACACTAAACAACCTTAACTCTGAAACTGCCCCAGGGCTTTGGGCTGAGGTTTCAATGCCCACCTCCCCACAGGAATTTCAGCCACCCAACACCATTTTACCCAGGGTTTCAGCTCTGTACTCTACAAAGCAACAGCTCTTGTTCTAAACACTTTGTTTATTTGCACATTATTTTCCGACTAAAAAAGACTGTAAGATTTTTCAACAAGATGAAATAACAATTCTTCATTCCAAAAATAATAATCACAATGACTACTAAAGTCATCTTCATTTGCCACAGCACCCAGACAGTGCTGCCTCTTTGTGGATGTTTCAGACTTTTAGAAAAGATAAAAGCCTATGTACATTTAACTTTCTTTTACTCTCATTTCTGTTTTAGATGCCCATAAAATGAAATTGCAATCCACGTTTGTAGGCATTGAACATTACAATGTTGAAAAATTATTTACTTTGTGTGTTAGTAAATCACTGAGTTCAGTTTTTGTAGGTTCTTTTATTTTACCCACAAGTCAGTTGCAGGCTTATTAATGACCACAGAAAACACACTGAATAAAAAGCCACGGATATGACAGAAAATATAAATGCTACAAGGAAAAAGAAACTTGGAAAATTACAAACTACAACACTAAAAAGGAGTATTTTTTAACCTACTTTATAATGCATCATATGTTTACATCTTCCACTGAAATTTTGGCAACCATAACACTATGATGATACCATAGTTAACTGCTGCTATATTTTTACAAATACACACTTCAAAAGAGAAATAATTTATTTCTAACTCCAGATCCAGCAATACCAGGTAGGTTCAAACCTAGAGAGAGCAAGTAGAGTTGAATAAAAGTTATTCAGAAAATGGTATTTTGGCAGATTGAGAAAATTGGCATTTGAAAATTGCAAGGTGCTGGTGATAACACACAAACACCCTGAGCTGAGATGCAGAACTGGGCATGTTCATCCATGAGAAGAGTGGTCCCAGTGTGCAAACAGGCCTTGATCTGGGCTTAAGGCAGGAAAACAAATGTATATGCAGCCAATATTAGAGTCATAACAGTGGAGATTCAAAGCTATTTTTAATGCAATAGAGAAAAAGGAGGGAAAAGCAAGATAGGCTGGTTTATGTTTGGACAGGGAAATTGTCAGTTGAGAGACGGAGATAACAGAAAGCCCTGTAGAGAATTGTATAAACTGGGATCCCTACAAGCTTAAGATAGGCTGAGGGAGATGGGAAAACAGGTCTGCTGGCTGAGAGTGATAACCTAAAACCAGAGCTGTTCCCATATTCTTCAAAAGAAGCACTTTTAACAAGAAAGAAATCCCAGCAATGCTATTCCTTTCATCTCCCCCTCCTGTCATGGTGCACTAACCATGGAACAAGAGTCACTCCAAGGCCATGCTCCAAAGGCTTACATTGCAAATATCACCCTGAACAACCACAAAGACAAACAAAAGGAAGGAAATTAATTCACCAAATTCATAATAATAATAGTAGTAATAATAAAAGAGGTCCCTTTCTTTGGTTAGTGAAGCTTCTCCACAGTCCTTGCTTATCCTGTGAGTTCTTTTTTAAACCTGCCTGGTCACTTGGTGAGAGGCTGAGCTGACAGCAGACCTGCATTTCCTGGGGGAGAATAAAATGAGCACAAACTTCAACAGCACACGTTCCCAGGTGTGCAGCTCCCAGCTGGAGCAAAACAAAATCTCAGATGTTTAAATATCTGAGCATCCGTGAGGCTCCAGGAATCCTGGAGGTCCCTCAGCTACAAAAACTGCACCCAGAGGTCTGGTTGTTCAATAACACAGCTTTAGGCAACTGATGGCACAGCAAGGAAATAGATTTGACCAACTCTCTTGAGAAATTCTACAGAAATTCCCACGTATTGCAAAGATTTCAGTATAACTGCTGGGAAGGAAGACTTCTAATCAGAGAGACTGATTCCAAGGAGCTGAAAAAAGGTGACAAGGACATGCAAGGGTCTAACTTCCAGAGTGAGAGGCACACAGCTCTCCAGCAGCACAGAAGCCCAAGAATACCTCTCTGGTACTACAGGACAAGTATAACAGAACACTGGAAGGAATTCAGTGCAACTGGGAGCTCTCCAGCTATTTCAGAGCTCTCTGAGAAATAAAGGGTTGCTCCTGAGCATTGTAGATATGCACAAAATCCTTATCTCCATCAGCCTTGGTGCTCTGCTCTGCCTGGAAGGGACAAAGCTCCCCCTCCAACAGCTTCTCAGGGGGTAGTGATTTTGCTAAAATACATTCCCCAGGTGAGAAGGGCTCCCCAGTCAGTAAAAGGTGAGTACAACCCAGTACCTAACACAACCCAGCACACGGTGCTTGCTGCAGCTGGGCTTGCTCCAAGCCAGAGGCACTCAGGGTAAATCTTCCAGAGGACAAACAAGTCAGCCAGAAAATAACTTACAGCAGCTTTGTGGCTAAAATCACCCTTTACACGTGGAAAACAGTCAAACAGTAGAGAACTAAATTAGCTATAATTTGAAATATTATGTGAATAATACCTCTAAGGTCTTTTATTTCAAGGAGAAACATTTCAGAAAATTTTAGCGTGTACAGTTTCAACAAACCTCAGTGTGATGTATTACAAAGGCACAGTGAAAGCTAAAAATTCAGTACACACTGAACACCCACCACAGTGTTTGAATTTGGGAATATATGGCCACAGCAAGGCAGAGCAAAGGTATGCTTCCAGCAAACAGCCCTGTTTCCTAAGTCACTGGGTTTTTTTTTTTTAATTGTGCATTCATATTTTGCAGCAAAACCAACAGCTGCTTCTGATTACTCTCATGAGAAGCAGTTTCCTAAAATTAATTCTACTTAAACCCAAAAGACATAACTGTTCCATTAATATAACTTGTGCTAAAGTCATTAATATTTCAAGTGTGAGCACAGAATTCTGAGATAAGAACACAGAACTGGAAATGGATGTGTCACGCACTCTAAAAAATAATAATGTTGGATTTGTAGAGCAATGAAAACACAGAGGAAACACTATGAAAAACTGGATGTTTATCTACTCTTGTGTTTATAATTCCTGTGATTCACCCCAGCCCCAAACATGCAGGGGGAAGTCGTGTTCATTGTACCTGGCTGATCTCTCCCTCTGCTCAGCCATGAATGAGCTGATGCTGGCACCAGGGCACCTTGCTGCTGGTACTCCTGGAAATTCAGAGCAGCAGGTTGCTCTCAGGGCTATTTTCTAGTTATAGATACAACTGTGTGAGGAAAAACTGTCTAGAAAAGTATTTGGATATAAATATTTAGAGACATGAAAAGACGTTGTCCTTAGCAAAGAGGCTGGGTGGAGCACATAATGAGAAAAAAGATGAGTATTTCTCTTACTATCTGGGGAACAAATAGGATTTGAAATACAATTGAGAATTTTTAGAGAATTTAAAAGAAATCATTCACTTGATATTTAAGTTCAGGTGAAGAATATTTCAATTCTAGAAGAAGACATTGCACCAGTGAAAACCCACATGTATTCATCAAGTAGATACATAAATTTTGAAGTCATTGCTCAACTTTCACAGCTTAAATAATTTGAGAAGCTTGTTTATTACCCTACACAGCATAATTAATATATGACCTTATTTAAACAGGAAAGAGAAAGAAAAAGTCACATTTCATGAATTCTTTTTTATTCAAATAGTAAATAAATTCAGTATATAAAAGTACAGTGGCATTGAACATGCTATTATACAATGCAAACCTGCAAATATAAAAAAGTCATAAGCTCTAAGACAATCATATGTTAAAAAAAAGGAATCTAACTGCTTGTTACAAGTCTAGTTAAGTTTTTTACATTAAATTAAATGTAAAACTTAGACGCCCAAACTTAGTTTTTATGTGTTTTAACTTCTTTTTCTCACTAGAATAAAGCAGTAAGAAACCTTGCTAGAGCCTTTCTCTAGAAAAGCACATCAAAAGAAGAGCTTCCAAACAAGTTTAAACCAAGAAAATAACTGAATCCAAATTCAGTTTGCTGATGCCATTGTGTATATTCTGAGCCCTTGTTAGTGTGATGAGACAGTTAACATTTTTCACTGTTCCAAATTATTGAAAGACTGAGTCTAATTTTTTCTACTTCATGTCTCATTAAAGTTCATGTCTCATAAAATGTTCTCAGTCTTTTAGTAGCTTAATAAAATATTTAGGTATCTTCTCGTTAGCAAGAAGATGAGTATAAAAAGGTACCTGCCAGAATACTAATCTGGAGATATCCCAGCCAAATACTTATTTTTCCTTGCAGAGAACAATAACCTTCTTTCTGGGCTAACAAAACTGCATCTGCAAAAGCAAGGCAAAGAGGTCAGAGTCTATTCCAAAGCCATTACTCCTACCAAAAGTCATCCTTTTCCCTTGGAATATCAAGACCCAAAAGTATGTGACTGCTCAGACCAAACTCAGATTTAGCTAAAGGCAAAATGTACTCTTATTTGAAAAGGAAAAATATTAGGTATATGTTCAACTAAGACAATGATTGGACTCAGTGTATTTTACCCTAAATTTAGAGCACATGTACATGCAAAAAGCTCTAGGATTTTGCTTTAGGAACTACCCCAATCTTCAAAACATAATGCAAAAGCTACATTAATTACACTAAATCAGCATCTGCTACAGTTTGCTTTTTGTTTTGCCGTGAAACCTTTCAGAATAGAGCTCCCACTTCTTCAATATAGCAGAGCTGCATCAGGAGAAAAAGTATTGATCATTTAAAACCAACAAGAAGAATTTTCTAGTGATTGTTTTTGTGCTGATGCACTCAAACTATTGCATATATTGTAAGAACTGTTCTAGAGACAAAGTATCAGATGTTTTGTGGAAGGCTTGATGAGGATTTTTCCTGTGGCTTTTTGGTGGCTGACACCAGAGTGACTTTCAAAACACCTCACTGGGAGTTCTCAGCTCTCACTGGACTCCTGCCAGTTGAGGCTCCCCAGAGCCCAAAATCTGCTTTTGATCAAAGCTGAAAGGACAACCCAGCCCTGGAAGGAGGAGAGGGAGACACTTCCAACAGAACAATGAACTGCAAATTGACCAGAAAAATTTTTTAGGGATTCTAAAGGAATCTACTGAAATCCTTGCTATACCTGATTCATACATTGTATGAATCAGCCTGTGAATTCATACACTTCAATCTCCTGCATCCAAAATCAGTATCATACTCTGAGGCTAGATTTCTCTGGTGATCGTAATTTTTTGTTAATTTGGGTTTAAAAAAAAATATTTTAAAAGGTCTGCTTTAACTGATATGACAAAAATATGTAAGTTTTACATGAACGAGAATATTACTTATAGTTATGTTTAATTCAGCAGCTTAATGTAAATATTAAGGAAAAATAGTGTAAAGCAAAAAAGGGAATTAATTTAATTGTAATAACAATTCTCTTTTGTACAAAAGATTAGTCACAAAGGCAGTCAAAGTCAGAGGGACGGAAATGCAAATGGATAATTTACAGCTGAACACTGGATTTTGCTCATTTGCAGAGCACTCCTGTTTACATTTCTAATCCAAGAAAAAGAAATAAATTATTTACAAATGGCCAAAAGCCCTGGAAAGTAATCTGTGTTGGCAGTGGAGCCAAGATGATGGGCAAAGCCGAGTTCCAGCAGCAGCTAAAGCCCCCATCAGACCTGCCACAGAGCGATAGCATGTCCTGCAGGACCAGGGCTGAGCAGGGAAACAGAGATGGAAATGAAGGCAAAGAACGCCTCCAACTCCGCAGATGTCCCGAAACAATTCACAGGTCACTATCGGGGTAGTTAAGGAATGATCAGCACTAATCCCAGTCCTTTCCCAGCAGCCCAAGGCTGGCTCAAGCAGAGTGTGATTCATGTATTGCCAACCCCATTCCCATCCACCGTGTCCAGCAACAATCCTTCCACTAATCCCATCAAGGGGATTCTTTTGTTGGTTTTTGTTTGTTTGTTTTTTTGTTTTTTTTTAATTCCATCTCTCACTGACTCAGATAGCAGAATCAAATACTGAATAATACATTCAATGAGTTACTTAATTAGCTGGGTGAAGGTGAAACAGAAACAGCTGAGTCAAATAATGAGATGTCAAGAGCAGCAGCTCAGACCAAGGAGGGATTTGGAAGAATTCTTCCTGCCAGAAAAGGAAACACAGTACTTTTCCAACACAGAATACCAAGGGATGTCCTCTTTACATTCCAGTCCTTCCAAAAATACCAGCTGGGGGGAAAATACCAAAGTGAACTGACAAAAGCAAGGAGAGCAGAAATCACTCACATTACAGCAAGCATCATTAAATAAGTCATAGGCAATTAACAAGTTTAAAACAAAGCAAAAAAAAAACCAAAAAAACAAAAACAAACAAACAAAAAAAGGAAAACAGCAACAAAACAAAACAAAAGTTTTCTAGAAAAGTTAAGTAGAGAATACGAAACTGTTGTAATGTAGGATGATGATCAAGCAAGTAGGTTTATCCTCATTTAAGAAGAGGTTTTCTTCTCCCATATATTAAATAGCTAAACAAAAATTTCACTGCTCCATTAATTAAATCTATTTCATTCTCCCCGTTGCAATCCAGAGTCAGAGCAAGTCTGTTTTTCTGCCCTTAGAATTAGCTGAGGGCTCTTGTAATCAGACAAAATTGCAGTCAAAACTAGCTAATAAATCCTTGCTTTATTTCTGTGCTTGGACAAGCAGCTGGATTTATCCCTGCTCTGCAGTCTCCAAGGGATGATTTTGCCAGTATAAAGGAGCATAACATTACATTTTGGCCCATGCAGGTTTCCAGGGGACTCTGCCAGAGACCCTGGGTACTGGCAGAAATTCAAAGCACTTATTTCCAATGGAGCTGAACAGAGAGACTGTACTTATTCAGAAAAATAATAAGGTTTAAAAACTGTCATTGTTACAGAGTAGTGAGTTGCAAGTCAAAACAAACATGTGGTCCTCAAAGACCAACTGGAAACCTGCAAGATAAACTGAGAAGGAGGTTTGTCCCTGACTAACTCCTCCTCACAAAAAAACAAGCTATGTAGTAATTGCTGTATTTTTCATTTTCACCAAATCCATTGGATCTAGCCAATATTGGCATATCCCTGCACTATCCTGAATAAATTAGTGCCTGTCTATCAGTCATCCTTGCCAAGAGAAACTTCACAGTGAAAGTAAGCAAAAGTGAGGAAAAAAAATAGAGAGGTGTAAACAGAAGTGAAGGTGTGTCATGGGATATGGGATTCAGCAAACCAGGCAAGGCAGAAGCCAGTAAAGAGCTGTTAAAAAAAACCAGGAGAAGTAGGATATCTCTTACTAATCTGAACACCCAGACTGGTGTTCCACAACTGACCAGCCCTACAACAATTTTACTCAGCCATAGTAAAGAATAATCCCCTTGCAGCAGGTCACCCCCATCACTGAAGGGAGCAGCTGGGAGAATGGGACTTTTCTGCAATAACAGCTTCACAAATCCAGCCCTTCTGAGTTTCTTCAGTCTGATTCTCCCACTCTGCACCCACACACAGGTCTCACTTTCAAAAATATACTAAATTTGCTTTTTTTCTTGTTTTTTGTTTTTTTTTTTTTTTTCCTCCCACTAAGTGCATCAGAAATATTCAAATATCTTTATTCTGAAAAGCTTAATCCATCTATTCCACTGCAAAACATTCCATCAGCTCTCCAGATTAGTAGAACATGCCATGGGACCTTGTGGCATCAGAGTCTTGTTCTAGTGGTAAATACTTCCAGAAAAAGAAACAACCTCATGTACACAACTTATGTGCATTATTCTCATTGCAGCCACAGGATGGTTTATCACATAAAAAATAGTAAATACAAATGTAAACCTAATTGTTTCACCTTCCAAAAAACAGGAATACAAGAACAGTTCTCAGAGCGTAGTAAAATTTGGATTAATATTTTACCTTCCTCATTTTGGGTTATTTCTATTAAATTTAAGATTTATTTCCAAATCTTAAATCACTAAAAATCTCAGAAACAGCTATCTTAAAATATTGAAACTTGGAACATTTTGTACTTCAGAGCTGAATTTCTTTTTCTCTCACATTCATACTGGGTATCTATAAATGTCCAAAAACCAAAACAGTTGCCTTAATAGATCTGCCTTTAATGAGCTACACAATTGATCCAGATAATTGATAATGCAGCACTGCTTTGGAGAGTCTCAGCAGCCTCATCATTAGGATTTCCAGATGCCAGGGCAAAAGCCATGCACCTTGAAATTTCAAACTTATGGCACAAAACTTTAGGGGAGGAAAAAAAATTGCAGAGTTGCAAAATGAGTAAAAAAAATGTTATTTACTGCAAAAAGCAGTAACATTGGCAGGCACCATGTTATAAGCTGAGAACTAGAATTCAGGTTATAGCATCTCCCTAAAGGACCACATAATTTTATTAGTAAAAGTAAAGAGCATTTAATATGAAGGACTGCATAATGATGAATTTTGGAGGTTGTTTTTTGTCTCCTCCTTAAAAACAAGAACACTCCCAGCTGCAGTGTTCAGCTGGCTGGAAGAGCTCTGCACAGTGGAACATTTCCTTGCTCCTGCAACCACTGTAAGGACATGAAATTGTGTTTCTTAATTCATGGTGTCAAGCTCTGCAAAAAACATTCCTACATATGCAGAGTCAAAAATGGTGTGGTGAATACAGTGAGAGTATTCCATACTGTAGCCTTCGGGCTTAAAGTAAATGACTTTTGATTAGACTCATAAATTACTGAACATGTGGCTCCAGCAGTTGTCAGGAGTTATCAGATAACACAAACTTTACATGGAATCAGAACTAATTCCTGCACAGTGCTACTGCTGTAAAGGCTGCAACAACAATGGCAGACATATCATTAAATGGGCAAACCTAGAAATATAATTAAATTAACTGATAATCATCTCTCTTCTTCTATCCAGACTCTAATTTAATGCACTTGCAAATGTAATGAGGTTCACTGAATTGAAAAATACTGTGGAAATAACAGAAACAAGATTAAATTAATTGCACGACATACTGATAAGAAAGCTTGCCTCAAATTATGTGAAGCACATTTCTAAAAGCCATTAAAAGGCCAGTCACATATCATGCACCTTGATGACAAATAACACATTTAAATTATTTTTTCACTGGAATATCCGTTGTGTTTCCTAGAACCATATGCTAATTGGTTGGTACTCTCTCATCTTCAGGTAAATAAACATGTGAAAAACACTTGGGCAGTGAAAAATTAAAATCTGGCCAACAACCAAAATTACTTCTGCTCCAATCATTTCCATGTGATTCACACTACAGAATTTGAGATTAAGACATGCTAAATGCATTTATACCTTGTAGCAGCTTGGGTGAAAAATTATGTTTTCTTCCCAAAGAAGCCACCATTTAAATTTCCACGAACAGGAATAAAGCATTCATCCTGAAGACAAAATGAGCAGCTCTCAGTTGTGCCTGGAAGTGTTGTGGACAATGCAGCATCTCTGAAACACCATCAAACATATAGAGCAACCATCCATTTTTATTGTGTTTTTTTTTTCTTAACAAGAGCCCTGAATAGGAATTCCACCATCTCTCTAGATATCCCGTGCAAATACTAGACTGCATTTGATATTTTAATTTAAGAAACAAGTAAATCCTCACACAAAAACACATTAGACATTTTAGATAGTTTATTTGAAAGGAAACCTTTTCTGGTATGTGCCAGTAGACCAAAATTTCAAACACTAGTGGGAGCTACAAGGCATCCAATGCCAAGGGTTTCAGGAGAATCCTGTCAAGTAATTCCAAATTTGTATTTCCTTACACCGAGATTAACAACAAAGGATTTGCATTAGCAGCCAGTGACAGGCCACTTAAGCCCACATTCCCCTGACACTCCTGACATATTCCAGAGGGCAAACTGAGGGCTGGAACCAGGGCTTCTTGTTTTAACAGTGAAAAGCAGACAGTGGCAACTCCCAAATTGGATTTCCGAGCAGCAACATGCTGCAGTGACAAGAGGAATACAAAATCACCGCTGGCCAAGACACTCCTGAGCTGGAGAGCAAAGAAGAAGGGAGAGAAATGTCGAGAAATAGTGAATTAAATCACAGGGCATCGTGCTTTAATGCCAGGGCACTCGGGTCCTGACCCAACAAAAGGTCAAGCAGACACTTGGAAGAAGGTGAGAATTCCACTAATATCAGCTCAGTTGATGAAATGGAAGCCAAGCAATGAAATGGCTCAAAAGGCAGAAAATTCTGATGACACAAAACTTCCTTTATGTTCCTGTTCTTTCAAAGGCCTTTGTAGAAAATTACCCAAGAGAGGCTGAATCATTTTTCTTACAGACTGGATTTGTCTGACCTGGCTTTCAGAGTCTGGAGGCAAGTCTGCCAGGCTGGGCATCCTCTGCTGCTCACCAGGACAGGGCTCTCCTGAGCTAGATCCTTCTCTGGGGGTACCATATGGAACTTGAAATAGCCAGAGAAGGCCACATGCACAATACACTTGAACTTAAGTATCATCCTGTTTTTACTGTAATTATCCCTTCCTCATTTGGGAGGAATATTTAAGATATTTTTAAAGATATTTTAGTAAGTATTTCTATAGAGTTCTATCATATTTTTTTTCTAGCCTCTGTGCTTTTATAAACAGCCAGTTAAGTTATGAGCTTTAATAAAGATCACTCTCAGGACTTCTTGTAGTAAAATTGCTCATTATTCACTAAATATTCAATTCTTAAGGAAGAGAAATTATGAAATGAGAGGTGTATGGATATACTCGGGGAGAATTCCAGGAGGGTTTATGTTGTTATAAACAATGCTTCAAAAGGGAAACTCAATGTTTATACTGCATGTATGTCATGTTACTTATAAAAAACAAGCATTATTCCAGGAACAGATGGTTTGTCAAGGTGGCCATACATTATTTTATTTTCTATTTTCAACATGCCTTCAGTATAACTTTAGTTCCAAAAAGATCTGGTCCTAAGATCCATTAAACACTGACAATAGAGAAGAAATTGGTGTTAATTAGTCTGGGCCTCCTCCCAAATCTCTACCAATTAAACAAGTGTTTAGTGCTATTAAACTTACATGTTATAAATCTTTATCTGCATAACAGTGCTACAAAATGGAAAAGGAAGAAAAGCAGGAAGTATGGAAAAAGTAAAAAAAAAAAAAATCTAAAACCAAAAGTAGCTGAAATATTAAAAAAGGAAAACCAGCTTCTTCCTTTCTTTCCCTTTAAGTTACCAGAACAAATAGGCATTTTAAAACTCATAACTCTGTGTGAGATTAATATCACAGTTTTTAGGGTTCAAAATACATTTTACATGTCATGTAAGAGGGCAGACAAAACAAAACAAAAAAATCCAAGGGTGATTTCCCTACACAGTCTCATGTATTGGTCATAGCATTTGTAAGGTAAGGGAGCAAAGCTGGGAGGAGGACAGGGGTGGGAGGAGGGAGAAAAGCTTTCTAATCTACTTCAAGATAAAAGTAAAACTTGGAAACTTGTGTGAGAAATAGACTTCTAATGCAGGGCACTGAAATGAACCAGTGAACAGAGAAGAGTTTCACATTCAGCAAGTCAGGAGTAAGAACAGAGCTTTGTGCTTTGAAGTGTTGGCTCAGACCAGTGCCCATCCAGTTCAGTGTCTCACCTCTCCCTGTGCTCATTCCAGGTCCTTCCAAAAAAGACAGAAACAAATGGCCTCTGTTTCCCACACCTATTTCATTTCTAAAATCACTTATTCTCAACCTACTGCTGAGATAAAATGCTTATTTACAGGTACTTAAATATCTATACAAATGTTTGCAGGAAAAATCAATCATAATATATTTCTGAGCAGAAGCAAAGTGTCTTTTTCGAAAAATTCACAAGAAGTACATCCAAACCCAGTGATTCCACAGCCTCTGTAGACCCTTGCTCTGGGGTTTGTGCAACCTCTTTGTCAACAATGTTTTCCTAATGTATGGAAAGAATTTGCTGTCTTGCAGCCCGTGTCCATTATCCTTTCACTGCACTTCCAGGCAGTCTGCCTCCATCTTCTGTGTGCATTTAGCTGGTTAATATAGTACCAGCTTGATCCTCCAAACAAGCTCAGCTCTCCCTGCACCTCTTTGTGCCTCATGTGCCTCAGGCAGGAGCAGGTGCACAGAGATCCAGACCAACTCCCTGCGGAGCTCAAGCACTGTGCAAGGGGAGCATGAAACCAGCTCGTGCTCCTCTTCTGCTCTGGGACAGCCACTGGAACCCCAGCATTTTCTCCTTTTGCAGGCAGGGTAATCAGTTAGGGGTAGGAAGCCTCGATAAAGATGACAGATGCATTTCCTGAGCAGGAGCAGTGGCAAAGGCAGCAGGGGTAGAAGGTGACAAATTGCATTACGGTAACAGCAGCTCTCACAAGCCTTGATTAGTCTGCACTGGCTTCTCTGCCAGATACATCATGGCCAGAACTGGTCAGAGGGTAAATTTGTATGAGAACAGGAAATAATTGCCTAACAATAACAACATAATGGTCACCTCAGTTTTTAAAGATGATGAAACATCCCCATCCAGCTGGAGAGAAGATAATTTTTGGCTAATGTTCAGGAAGCAAATGTTGGTTATGCTGGACCAGCAGAGAGAGGATGAACAGCCAATCTAATCACTGGCAGCTCTTTTCCTCACACATCTAATAAAGGGACATTTTGCACATGGCATATTTTTGATAAACTGGAGGTGAAAATGCAAGACAGGAATTTGCTAAAGGAGCAGGGAAAAGGGTGTTTTGCATAATCACTTTTAATAGGTGTAGGGAAATAAATGGAGGAAAGGTGAGGAGGATTTTAAGCATATCAAAGTGACTTGCAGCTGGGTTGTAGAAGAACACATATACCATCCTAATTGTTGCTTAGTCTTGAGTACTTGACAAGTAGAACATCTGTGTTTAGATCACTCAGGCCTGGATAGATCATTCCAACACCTTTGGGATTCCTGCCCTGCTGTGGGAAAGATCAAAGCACAGGGTAAACTACCCCTGTGTGTGTCCCTGGGACACAGTGACACCAGCAGGCTCAGTGATCCTCCAGCAAGGACCTGCTCTGTGGAACCTGCCTTCCCACCAGGCTGTGTCTGGCCAGGTGCTGCCTTGGGAATCCCCCAGTCTGCAACAGAATGAAAACAAATTCAGCCATTTTGAGTCACCCACGATTTTTTGGCTGTTCCTGAGTCCTGCCTGTGTCAGCACCCACTCTAAATGATAAAATACCTGCCAAAGCTCTTGTTCCTGTGCAGGAACACAGGAGGATCCACCTCCTGCATGGACAGGTTCGTAGCTAGATGAGCAAACAGAGACATTTAAATGCCCAACACAATAATGCCACCAAGATTCCACTCTCACTCAAGGCAGCAGGAAGAATTTTTTTGGGAGCTGAAAGGATAAACTCAAAAAACCCCTCTGAGGACAGTAAAACCCCAGAGGGCCCTCCTGTGGGGTAATGTTCATTCCACCCCAAGTTCTGCTCTGACTGAGGAACATGCTCAGCACTGCCCACAGGAGCAGCACTGCTGGAACCTTCTCCAGGATCCCTGCTCTCTCCCAAGGCTGAGAATAATTTACTTTCAAGTCAGGGAGCCTAATGCACAGTTCAATGGATAAGCAGAAAGACAAGGACAGCCGGAAAGGTCACTGCAATAATTAAAACTTACACCTCATGAATTACACAGTGACTTTCCTTCTCCATTTCTTGACATGACACGCACTTGTTGGTATGAATAGTGGTGACACTGTAGGGAAGAACCCCAGCTCATCCCCCCATGCAGATTCAGGGGTCAGAGTAGCTTCAGGGAGCTCAGTGTGTCTCCACACTGGCAGTGGAGCTGCTCTGGGTGAGCCTGAGCCCTTCCCAGGGGTGTCAGGAGATGCCACAGGTCCTGGAGGGCACAGCTCCAGGCTGGAGTCCAGCAGGGCTTTCAGAGGAGCTGCAGGGACCCTGCCCAGCAGTGCAGCTGGGGCTCACCCTGTTTCCTCACAGCTGGGCAGCATTCCATCCCTTCTGGGACACAAGGTGTCCCCAGCCTGGCTGAGGGTCCCCCAGCCTGGCAGGGACACCCAGAGCAGCTGACAAAGCCCAAGCATCCACCTTCAGCTGTACCCATGAAACATGATGGCAACAACAGCAGCCTACACTGCCTTTCATACACAGCCAACATGTGCCCAAAAAACAAACATAAACCCAAGAAAGACCTGTCAAAGCAGCAGAAAAGGTTGTTTCCTTGCCTGACCTACCCAGTACAGCTACCTGCCACGTGCCAGGCCTCCAAGATGCAGACCCTTCTCAGCTTTCACAAAAACACCACCTCAATACATGTGTTTTTTCTCCTTGGTACTCAATGCTTTTCACAATCCTGACAGCCAAGCACATCATACACAGAAAAAAGACACCTCAGGAGAGGAGTGGGAAAGCTGGTGTGGAAACCTTGTGAATACAGCCTACAATAAATCTAATCTTACATCTCACAAACCATGCACAATTAGGAGGGGTAATAAGGAACTGCAGCTGCAGGATTATTTGTGCTCAGTATTTATCACAGGATGATATCAAGCTCATAAAAGACTGGGTTTATGAGAACAACACTGTAAATAATTTTTTTCCATCATTTCTTCAACACTCAACAACCAAAAATCAGCTTCTGTAAATACCAACATGTATCCTACATAAAAAAGCAGTTTGAAAATCTCAGTTTTTAGACAATTGTTTTAAAAATGTCTTTCCCCCCTCCATTCTGTCAGGTTACCATGGGATTTACCAGGACTCTTAATTTATGGAGATGTTTTCATTCTCTGTGTGAAAGCATGCATGTAAATACATTCTTGTCACATTAAATTCTAATTGCTAAATCCAGAAGTGAATTTAGGAGAATACTTAAATAAAGTCAGTGCATTTCTCAACTGATTTTCAAAACCAGATTATGCTTTTTAAAAAGCAAAGGATAGAGAACACTCCTTTAGGCCACTGAGGGCCACAAATTCCACTGTTATTTCAAAAGCCCAGTTTTGAAACTGAATAACTTCAGTTATGAAGCATTTTTTGTTTGTTTGTTTTGGTCAATCACCAAAGGAAGAAACAGTTTGACCCTTTGTACTGAAAACACATTTGGGCCGTTAATCTCAAACCTATTGGCTCCCAGCAGTGAGGAAAAGTTCAGGGAACTGGTTCTTTACCCCAACTGCAGTTAAATTGGCTCAGTGGTTTAATAACATTCCACCCTCAGAAAGAGCAAATTAGGAAGGTTTCTCTATTTATTTCCCTTTTTTACTTTTTTTTTTTTTTTCTGCTCTGCCCACTATAAATACATTTAAATATTGTGAAGGCTTAAGTTTATTTGCACTGATGCATCTTGGGTTAATAATGAGAACACAGCACCCCAATTTCAACAAAGCATCTTCTTTTTTACTTCTTTTCCTCAACCTGTATCATAGGAAATCAACTGTTGTAGCATAGGAATTATTCTAGAACCCCATAGACTTCTTTTTAAAAAAAGTCTTTGGAGATGTAACAGCATGTTCCCCTATAGAAAATGCATCTGGAAAACTGGCATCACAAGCACAAAAGAGAAACCTTTCTGTCAGCACTGCCACAGCTCTCTGCCATGAAATACCCAAGGATCCCTTAGGAATTACTCTACAAGTCTGAATGGTCAAGAAACTATTAGAGTATGGATTAGAGATCATACAGAGTGTTAAATGCTCAGCATGGCCTCTGCTGACCAAGGGAATTTGTTTATTCTCTTCTAGGCATGGTATCAGCTATTCTCAAAATATGAGCAACATCATCCACTTCCTCTTGTCTAGAAAGAAAGGCAAAGCCTACCTGAATTAATCTCTTTCACTCTGTATAATATTCCTGTGGATTGCTTTGCTGAAGTGCTGAAAGAGATGAACAAATGCACTGTGATCCCACTTGGACAATGGGCATACTGAGCTCAAATATCCATGTAGTTCTCGTGGCTATCCCCCATATTTAGGAACACAGCAAAACTTCAACCCACGTCACGTGCACAATTATAAAGTTAAATTCTCTTGATCAACCTAAAGAGGACTGCTAATCTGTGTCTGATTTCTGTTTGTTCAACTTCAATTTAAGTCAAATCTGTTTGTTTGTTACGTTCTCTGTACTCTTTCTGTCGTCATATAATTGCTATCTTTGAAAACAAAAAGAAACAAACAAACGAAATAATAAACCAAACCCAAAGCAACACCCTAACTCACAACTGATTTAGGATTTCAAACTGCCATCTTTTAAAAGAACAACATTTACATTTTGACAAGCAGTAAAAGCACCAGCAATCAGAAGCTTACTAGGACACATGGAGCATGTAAATCATAGTCACTCGTGGCTCAGAGGTGTTCAAGTCTTAATTCAGTACTGGCAAGCAGGCAATCATTGTCACCTCCCTGTAGCCAAAACAGCTCTCTTCTAAAATGCCTTTTTCTTATTACTTCACTGTGAGGTCTTCTGTGTGTGCAGCACCTCAGCTGTGTCCCTGAGTTATTATTAATCAAACAAATCATCTCTGTCCATGAGCAAACAGTAAATTTGCTCTGATGGAGATGGCTCTTTCATTGCTTTGGCTTTCCTGTATGCATTGTGTCATCAGCCACGTCCTTCCACTGACTGACCCACTGCCACAATGGTGAATTTAACCCTTGCAATTGTATTGGTCTGTAGGAGAAGTTCTGTTCAGATGTTCTGATTTGTCCTATTAGTCCCACTGGTACTGATTTTCCAAGAATTGATGGTCCATTTGTAAGCAGTATTAAATGTCCTTCAATCAGATCCCACTGTGTAGTCAATACTGATCTCTTGACACCTGTCACACTTACCCACTGTCAGATGAGAGAAGTTCCCTGACCTGTCAAACCCACCAGCTCTCAAATATGGATAATGAAGGACTTGGACAGAATTCTGTCTATATCTTTCAGAAAATATTAATGTGCTGCATTGAGGGACAAGCAAAATAAATCTTTGAGAGGCACATGAGAAATTCTAAAGTCCTCAGAAAGCACGATAGAAAAAAGGAATCATTGAAAATAACAGTTCCATTTCCAGGAAAAAGAAACTCCTTATCAAGATGGGATTACTTTTGAAACTTGTAAAACTGATGCCTTTCCCACACTTGCTGGTACAGCCTCAAAAGCCATGTGGTACATCAAGCAAACAGCCCAGAGCTGGAGTTAAATCAGGTTTTGTATGTTACATGTTGGGTTTGATCTTCTCTTGCCAGAATGTGCATAGAAAGGCTTTGTGTGAAGGTGTTAAAAAGAAAACATTTCATGTTTTTAACCCTGCTACTCAGAACCTGAACTTCTCTAATGCTACTGTTTTGATTTTAAAAACTGAAATAAATGCAAATGTGCATCTTTTTAAAAGCTTCGTGGATCAATAAATTATCAAAAGAAGAGAGATGAAAATGTGGAATGGAAGGGTTTATCTTGTTTCATCAAATTATCCTTAAACAAGCATGGGTGGATTGAAGACATCTTATAAACACCTCACATATTTAGGTTAGATTCTGCTATGATAATATTCTTTCTTAGAAATGTAATTCTACTTCACTTTCACTGGGAACAGCCCCAGCTCCTGTCAGCACGTGCAGCAGATCCCTCTCTATAGAGAATGATGGTAGATTTACATTCAAAATACATTGAAAAACATACTTGAGGCATGGGAATTTTCTGAAGCACCTGTTAAGGCCAGGAATTCAAATCTGCTCTCCGTGGCTGAAGAAACAATTTAATTTTTCTGCACCGCTGGAATAACATTTGCTAAGAAATTAATATTTTCTCTGAAATGACTCAAAATTAAAATAATAAGCTGTAACAAAGCAGATATCGATTTTTCTTTTTTACTTCTAATCTCAATGGGACCATCTTCAAACCCTGATTTAACCACAGCTAGACCAGTTTCCATAGCAGACACTCCTGGAGTGTCTAGCAAAAAACAGGTTTTTGCAAAATTCAACCAGTGTTCTGAATTAACTCCCCCCCCCCACCCACCCCCAATTGATGAATATCCTGGCTGCCTGTAACTTATTGCCTTAATATTCATCACATAACTTTAAGTTCTGAGAAACAGAATTTAAACTTTATAACCTGATACAACACAAACAATTCTCTTGGGATTCAAGAACAAAATGTGCAGGCAGTGCTTTTATTGCTGTTGCAATAAAATCCTGTATAAAATGGAATAAACCAACTCAAGATTTAGCTAACCACCACATACCTTCTAGCCATTTTTTAAATGAGTAAAAGTATAGTTCTAACTCTAGTTTACAACTGCTTCAGCTTCAAGGATTCTTAGAAAACAAAACAAAGCAACACAAAAGAACCTTGTGCATGAATAGGAACAAACCAACATACTGCAAAATAATGTGATGTCTGTGAAACAAAATGTGGGCATTGAGCACAGGTTGGACTCTGTCATCTTGGAGGCATTTTCCAACCTTAGTGATTCTATAAATATAAAAAGCATGCAAAAAAGAATGGGCTATTGATTAGCTCATCCAAATCTTGTAATTCAAATGTTTTGAGAGTTAAACCTGTGCCATCCTCTAACAGAAAAGAATAGGGGAGGGAGAAATGTGTCAAAAATCATCATGCATTTTTAAAAATTTATAATTGTCTGATGTTGTGAAAGCTGGCATGAAAAGTGAAATGCAAAGTGTTGGTAACAAAGATGTGAGATAAGACTACTTTGGTAACATTTGGTTTATTTTTTTTTGCTAATTTTTATTTTGTTGAAATCCTTAAATAATTGAAGAACAGCTATTTAATACAAATGACAAAAACTTTTAGCAATTAGTGCACTTACGTTGTGCTTGCAAGCAAGGAACACCATTTTACAGTAATTGCCTTGTAAGAAGGTTATTTTCCATGGTGCAATTCCAGCTGCACCATAGATTTAATAGATACGCCTGTAATTGTTAAAAGCATGACTTTTGCAAATGCTGAATGCACCAGTGAAACCCAGCTGCAAGAGCAGGCAGTGACACAGGTGAAATGTGTGAGTTAGAAGGTGAAATGTGCTGAAAATCCTCCCTCCTCTGAGCTGCTGCTGGGGGCCAGAACAGCCTGCCTGGCTCCCAGGGGGTTGTGTACCATGGATGTGGCTCACAAAGGTTTTATGGTTTTGTAAAAGATTTCATGTCCTAATTTAATTGTCACAGTTCCATGACTTCTCTGACTCCTTAGAAGCCCCCAGAGGCAGCCCACTTAAATTTCAGGCCTCCAACCATAACCACTGCTCAGCTAAGTCCCACCAGAGAGAGGATTTGATTACAATTCACTTTTGCTACCACAGCAAACCTGACACTGGTTCAGCATTTGAGATTCTTGACTGTGTAAGGGACAATACTGTTGAGTGGCAATAACAGCTCAAACAACTTCCCCAGAACAGGGCACCAGCTATTTAGGACAAGCCCAGGACTGAGAAAACATTTATTTCACACTGTTCTCCAGTGGGCACCTAATGCTACCTACTGGCTGCTTATAATGCTGTCAGACCAGAAAAAATAGCAATTAACACAGTATTTGTTGCTATCAGTGTGCTTTTTGCTTCATGTAATTTCTTGGTTTACTATCCTCACTTTACCCAGAATACTTTATGCAGTGCTTCACTCAGTTTCAAGGCTTTCTTTGTCTGGTTCACACCAGGTAGTAACAGGGGCAGAATCCCTCTAGAGTTTACAGATTGGGGATTTAAATGAGTTCTGTCCATCTGCTTTTCCACACAATGATTTTAATGGTTTTGCAGGAGCACACCCCAAGGAATCACATCACACAGAATCTCTGGTCATCCAAATCTTTACAAACCTGAAAGAGTGGACTCAAAGGTATAATTGTCCACATTCCATGGATACAAACGTTACTAAGGAATCTCACATACACTTCACCTGTTGTCACAATGTCACTCCAACTATTTATTCTCTGCTTAGAATGCTAAACCACCTCTGAAATGGGCGGGATTTCATCTTCTTTCCCAAAACAAGTCACATGCACAAGTCCAGGAGGAGGGAAGGAGGGCAGGCAGAGGGAGGAGGAAAAAAGAGAAGCCACGATATCCACAAACTAAACAGAGAAATCCAACAGTTTGCAGTAAACATACACCAGACAAACTGTCCCCAATAGTGGAACAAAGAAGAAGGCTCTGGAGTTTACAGTAATGGCCACAGCAATTAATAAGACATATAGCACATGGTAAAATCTGTTCTGCCATCTGTGTCTACTGTCCCCAAGTGGGAGCTGTGCATGTTTGCCATGTTCATCAGCATTAAGATTGCTACTCCATACCAAGTCTGATTTTATTGGCTCCTGTTAGTTCCAATGCTAAAAATCTATCAGCGTTGCTATTTAAAGCTTCTCATAACAGGACCAACAATTCCAAACAGAAAACACAAAACCACATAGTACTGGAAATTTTGCCTAACCCTAGTGTCTTCAGGGCAATTAACATCCTATGTTGTGCTTATAAATTAATTTTCATAATTCTTTACAAAATATTACATTTATCAAAAATGCTGCATATAACAGGTTATACTGTAAGAGTGGCAGAAGCAGAGTTACTTCTCTGAAGCATATTTAAGATCTGATGCAGAAAAAAGTATAATACACATAATACACTTTAATTTAAGGTAAACATCAAGATAATGAACAAAGGAAAATAATATTGTTTCTCTTGAACCCATAGAGAATTGCAGGGGGCTTTCTATAGGCTTCTCTTCTTTACATCCTCAAATTCCCTGTACTGACAATGCCTTCAGCAAAAGGCAGGTCTTGTACCCAGTGCAAACTGTCACAGCTTTTTATATAAACAGTATCTGAATTATTTCCAACCACCAAGAGCAGTTTGTTGGGCTTGAAATGACCTCTGCCTTCTCTTTGCTTGATGGTGAGCCATGAGCAAGTGGCTGAAGAGCACCTCCAAGCAGGTCAGGAGCTGGCTCGAGGGCTGCAGGTGCAAATGCTGTGCCATGGGTTGGCACAGTGATGTTTGTACCTGCAGTCCTCCTGTCACCACCAGGAACTGCTCCTGCTCCTCCTCTGTTTACACATCCCCATGTGCATGGGATCTTTTGTGATCACATCTTCCTTTCCCATGGTAGCTGGGTTATCAGTAATCACAGTTATCTGGAGGCAGACGAGGATTTTCACAGTAGCCTCCAGCTCAGCAATCATCAGGTGACTGCTTTTTGCATTTATTCCTGTGGTAACGAGAGCTTCACATGAAACTCCATCACACTGAGAGCAAAACAAACCCCAGAGAAGGCATAAGAGAGCTGATTTGGTTTCAAGAGAGAAAAACTGCTTTGTGGGAGCTCCTGCAGGACTTCCCACTTCATGAGTCACACAGCAGTCACAGGGACTTGTCACAGAATTTACTTCTGCAAGCACCAAAGGATGACTGTCTTTAAATCAGACATGTTAAATACACTACATCTCCTCTTCAAAAGCAGCTATATTCTGTAACACCTACACATCCAGAATAAATTAGCTTTCTTATTCAGTGGTGTCAACAATGGTAAGCCCCAGAGAATAAGGAAGAAAGAGTAATGCTAGCCTATGCCAAAATACTTATTAATTACACCTCCTTTCAGATGCCTCCCTTGTTGAAACCCTGTTTGGTGCCACATGAAATAAGGAATAACACATAGTCTTTAATTTATGAGCAATAATTTGGAAATTGCCCTCAATTTTTACCTCCTGTTCATTGCAGCAGTGTTCAACAATGCTGTATAAAGGAGGAAGATATATTATCCCTTAAATTTTTCCCTGCACACAGCTCTCTGCTGAACACCAGAGAAGAATCTAATCTAAGGTCAAAGAGGTGACTGTGCTAGGAGGTATTTATCTGCTGCCCACCCCCTGAGATGTCAATAGAAGTAGCTGATAGTGTCAGTTGTGACACTTTTTCTGTAGCAGGCATCTGCCCATTACCAGGAGGAGAGAAAACCCCAGCTCATTTCATACATGAAACTGGAGAGCTGTCATCTGGTAACAGATTTTTATTACTACCAGGAGTGTATTTGAATTCAAAGTAATGACCTGGAAGTACAAAATTCCATATTCTGTAATCCCACAAGCCGTGCAATTCTCCCTCTTCAGTTACTGCTGAATATCTCTATAGCTTCCTCTGCTGCTCCTGATTTAATATAATGCTATCAACAAACCTCCTTAGTGAACAGGGTCATGGCAAGATTTACAGTGCTTTTTCACAGGCCTGCAGGTGAATTTATTTTACCCAATATATCCATTTAGATCCATTTTCCTCAGAACATTATTCTTCAAAGACAACTTAGCGAGTTCTTCAGCATCAGATAAAAGTCAAGCTAAGTGGTGCAAAGATGACAAGGTGTCCTGCATGACCTTAATCAGAAGTTTAAGTGCAGGATAAAAGTGAGAACTGAACCGAGAACCACTACCCCAAGTGTCTTTTTTTAAACGTCAAGGAGACAAATGTTGCTGCTCAGACACTTTTTTTTTTTTTTTTTTCCTCCAGACTGACACCCACAGCTTGTGGATTTCATTCAGCAGGCAAGGATTGGAGCAATAGTCTGAGAAAAAGCAGTGTCACTCACCAAACCTCAACGCACTATGTGAGAAAGCTCAAGGCGTCCTGTAATGACAATGGACAGCGCATTAATGGGAAAGAATTGGAATTTTTATCCACAGGTTTAGCACACAGTGTGTTACTGAGCCAGCCCTCACTGCCCTTCCCCTTCTGCTCCACACATTCCAACCCCACATGGCTTTTTCTGTCACGTGTGGTGTCACACACACAGGCTCTGGCAGAACCAGAACTTCCAAATTATTACAGAGCTGTGGGGAGAAGCTAAAGCAGATTTCCAGTGCCTCTAAGAGTGTTGGAGAGGCTCTGACAAGGGCATGGGGTGACAGGACACAGGGGAATGGTTTCACACTGCCAGAGGGCAGGGTTAGAGGGGATATTGGAAGGAATTGTTCCCTGGGAGGGTGGGCAGGCCCTGGCACAGGGTGCCCAGAGCAGCTGGGGCTGCCCATGGATCCCTGGAAGTGTCCAAAGCCAGGCTGGACAAGGCTTGGAGCAACCTGGGAGAGTGGGAGGTGTCCTTGCCCATGGCAGGGTATGGAACAAGACCCTAAAGGTCCCTTCCAACCCACACCATCCTGTGATTCCATGGTTCTGAGGTTTACCTCTAATGAAACCCCTGCACACTAACTGTGAGTTAATAAAGTAACCTGGTTTTGGAAAGCTTTTCTTCCAAACATTTGGCCTCTGGCTGTACAGTTGCAGGCAAAACACCAAATAATTGAATTCTTCTTTCCATGCACACTCAACACACAACAGAGCTGATTAGATTTCAATATTATGGAATCAAATTGCATAAAGTTACAACTTCTCATTTTATAAATAAAAACAAGTTGCTGAAAAATAACAAATTTTGGCACCGTATTGACCCAATTAAATCTCCATTTCAGTAGAATTCAAAAAACAGCCAAAAAATAATCTAATTGAGAAATACTAAAACTGGACTTATTCTGTGTGGTGGTGAGAGTGACATTAAAATGGTTTTAAAAGACCCAGATAGCTAAACAAGATGAAAAAGCAGAACTTTACAACCAAAGCAGAGATAAAGAGAAACCACAGAGACACACAACTTGAAGAATGCCCTGGCTCTGTGTTTCTGTGGAGGCACTGAGGGGAGGAAATCCCTGAGTAGCAGTTTCAAGAATGAAAGAAGGTAAAGAAAACTCTTCAGCCAGCCACAAACATCTCTGTACTGCAGAGGGATTCAAGACCCTTCAGTCTCTGGATAGAATTACTTCAAACTTCCCCTGACTTCCAAACTTCTGGAGGGCTTGAAATGTGGATGGAGAACAGTCCTGCTAGAAGGGAGCAGCCAAACACAAATTTTATGCATATTCATAGAGTGAATCTGACTTTTGGAGCTGCTGGTAGTTGAAACAAAGATAAAAGAATTGTGAGAGTAAGGAAGAAATTTCACATGGATGAAATAAAACTGACTGATGTGACAGCTTTGATCATTGTTCAGAAGCTGGAAAACAAAACTCCCCGTGAACCTCCGCAGAGACACAGGCTGTGCCAAGACCTGGCACAGAGAAGTTTTCTTGGAGAACACAAGTAGGCAGGAAAGAAGTAAAAAAAAAGAAGTAAAAGAGGACAGGGAGGCAGCTGGAACTCTGGGGGCCAAAAAAAAAAAAAAGCCAAAACAAAACAAAAAAAATTCCTACCAAAATAAAGCACTATTTGGGAGAAAACTAGAGGGTTTTATCCAAAAAATCTTATCTGAATTTTCTTGATCAACTAAGTCTACCAGCAGAAGCAATGCAAACTGAGACAGAGCTCTGTCTTGAGTGTAAAATTGTATGCAGGTGAAAGATTATCTATTAAACATTAATATAAAACCCTAAGTAATTAAATCATTGTCATTTTTAACAACAGATAATCAGCTGCAGAGAATATTTAACCTTGTTCACTTAACTTTGGTAATATAAAAAGCTGAAAATGTACTGCAACAGGCTTCTTTTATACCTGTCTATGATATTACCTCTTATATACATACATATGTACTTACATGTATACATGCATATGTTTGTAGAAAATTTGTACATTAATCAATATTTATCATTCTGTAGTAACTGAAAATCTACCCTACAGTAGATACACAAGAGAAATCAAACTGAACAATGCAGAGATGAGATACCTGCTCTGTTTTCAACAATTGCTATTTGTTAGCTTATTTAACAATGATTGAACATTTTGGAACAGCTGCCTTGGTAAAGACTCAACATCCCCAGCCTTCCACTGATGTGCAAGGGCAACAGTGTTCATCCCTCCAGATCTCTCCCCAGAGATATGTCAGAAATTGTATTCCTGATGTTCACGAATTTATATAAAACACAGTGGGAAAAAGAAACAGAAACACTTAGAAAAGCTACTCAGATAAAAGGGGAGGCTTTTTCTAGTTGATAAATGTACTCAGTAGCACATTTCTTTATGTAATCTCTCTTCAGACAGTAGAAGGAAGCCTCTGCAGAATTTATTTTTTTTTAAATAGATGAAACATGAATCATTTTATCTTTAAATTACATAACATGAATGCAAATTAATCAGTATCCTTAGACAACTGCAAAGTTGATTAAGTGGCTCTTAAAGTCAGAAGATACCAGAACTGTTGAGCAGTTCTTTGTTACATTGGCTGTAACCCTTAATATTTCTCCAAACCAACATGAGAAAAGCTGGAGACATTAATATCCATTAGAGGGAAAGCCTGGTAGGGATTTGAGAGTGCTCTGGTTGTGCTGTAATCGATAGGTTACCTGTTCAATAGAGGGCATACATCACTTTTACTCCAAGACAAATACACTGGAAGTTATGTTTTGTTTTTGTCATCGAGCAGCTCTTTCTCATCCCAGCTTTTGTTGGGCTTTCCTTCCACAGAGTAATGAGCCCAGGACTTTTTCATGACTAAGGAGGGGTCTTCATTTTTCAGAAAAATATCTGTCCCTCATCTGACATAAAGCACCACTTAGGGATGAAGCAATGGCATGAAAGGTGCAATAGAAGCAAAAGAAAAAGGGTAGAAAAAATAAATTGCAGTGCAGTTCGTGTTTCTTTAGGGAGTAAACGATTTAACTCTATTTTCTGACAGAGCAGGAAACTCTGTGCAGGTAGACAGCCAAGTGTTGAGAGAAAACAAAAACAGCTGGCTGAGAGAGCCCAGAAGCTGGGTTGCAGTAGCAATGTAGACAAAATCAGTTTTAAGATGGATGAAATTAACAGACTCTCTAGCAGCCACCCCTCCTCCCCTTCCCACTTCTCTCCTTCCCACAAGGGAAATGTGTCTGAGCCCTTCATAACAACATCAGAGAATTTGGGTGGGGGTTTATGTGTGAGTACAGAATCTGGTTTTAGCTGATGGGATCTTTGATAAGGGTTGAAATGCTGACATGAGAATAAAAGGGATCAATAACACCATGTTCTAAAATAACTGAATGTGGAGAGCAAAAAGGGAGGGGGGAGAAGAAAAAAAAGTCAAAAAGAAAAGGGAAGAAAACAGAGGGGAAAAAAAAAAAAAAAAAACACCCAGAGGGCTGAGGGGGGGGAAGGAAATAAAAATAAAAATGGGTAACATACTACAAAAAGCAAGAGAGGCAACAGATTTACAGAGGAGTGTGTCCACAACAAATAACACCAATTCCTTGGAATCAGTGCAGAGCTTCAAGTCTCACACAATTGTCTGTTAGAAGAAAGGATGAAGACCTACATTTATTACAGTTCTTCCAAGTAAAAGATCAGATGGGTTAAAGAGGGAAAGCCTGTGTACACAAAAAGTGGAAGAAAAGCAATGGCTGGAAAAGAGAAATATTTGAATTATTGAAAACCAGCTCATTATTTTCTCTTGAATACATGATCTCAGTAATGGTTATCTGACATTAATGACCATCTCTACCATGCAGGCAAAGAAGTGCCTGGAAATCCACTCAAACATTCCAGTTAGTTTCCTTCAGCCTCTTCTAGTTCAGCAGGAACTTTTGGCTCTACATTTTCTGGAGTGGGAGCTGCTGGGAGAGTTCCAATCATTTCCCTAGGTCAGGAACAACCTGGTTCCAGCACTTAGTGCTCACCCTTTCCTGCTCAGCAGTGCAAGAATCCCTGGTGTAGTCACCAGGACCTGCAAATCCTTCATTACAAACAGCCACAACCACCAGCAAGGGTGGTCTCTTGAAAAAATTGAAATTGATTCAATTTTAAAAAATTAATTCAATTTTTAAAAAAATTAACTATTGGAAAAAAAAAAAAAAAAAAAAAAAAAAAAAAAAAAAGCATCCTTAGTACTTGTTTGTGTCACCCTGAAAAGCACAGGTTATCTTTACCCCCATCCCAACCCCTGCATCCTGCCAGCTCACCACCACACCAACTCCTAGTGCTGGAGATGGGAAGGTTAAAAAGCTCCAACCACAAATCAGTTCTAAAGTCCTAAAATAAGAAGAAAAACCAACAAAGAGCTGATGGAATATTCCATCATTATTACCACTTTCCATCACTATTTTGATTTATGGCCAGCATCTGTAGCACAGTACTTTTGAAATACCTGCAACCCCAAAGGAGAAATTTAATATGCAGCTTTATTAAGAAAATAAAAGCAACCTTGAGCCACTGGGGAGCAGCGTTCCCAAACTGACACCCACCTCTTGCCAGGAGAGATGCAGTGTGCACCCATTCATCAGATTATTCCTGCCCACACAACATCCTAACTCACCCCCAGGTGGATGCAAATTACTCCTGGATTAATCCTGATACATTACAGTCCTTCCAGGATTTGCTGATACCCCATCCTAGTGTTTTGTTTAGATATTATAAGTGTAGAACGTTATGGTCATTAAAAACAACTGCAAAATTACAGAGAATTTGGGGAAACCCTGTAAAATAAAGGGGTTTTAGTAAGGGTGCAACAGGCTGTACAATTGTTCACTGTAATGTATTTCAAAAACACAAATTGTAAGCCAGATGCCAAGCACACAAAACCACATTGCCTGAGTAAAAGAAAAACTTATCCTTCTGCCTCAAAAATGGATTTGATAACAAGGGTTTTACTGCACAAAATGTGTGTCTCCAAAACAAAATGGAATCCTACAAAAGCAAGCTGAGAGGAGCTCACCAGGTGAAACCCATGAAAACTCTCCCTCCTCACCTGTGTCTTGGGAGTCTGGATCTCTGGACAACTGGACAGTCTCACCCTCATATAAAATAAGACATAATAGAGTCTATAACTAATAGCTCACGATAGCATTTCTTTTTCTTCTTAAAGTAATATATAGAATCACAAATATCTATGTTTAAACCTGGGCATCCAAACATGGGCTTACCCAAGAGTCAGAGCTGTCCCCAAAGCATTTTTTCCCCCATGGGTGTCAATCACAATCATCCAGGAATAAATTCCACAGCTAAAATATCTTTCACAAGTCCTGCTGGCCACAAGAACTGTGCTGAAAATGTTATTTTTCTGTCACTTAGATTTTGTGTTTTGATATAAATTTAGTGCTACTAAACAGTAGATTCTGAGGCACAGTTCATTGCAAGTGGTGTTGAATTTCATCCTGCCTGACCCAGTGCTACAGGGACAGGTTGGGCTGCACTTCCTCTCTCTGACAATTTCAACTTTTCTCCCCTTGCTGCTACATGAACTTAGTGGTTTAGCGTTCATGGTTAAAGGGTCAGCTCCTTTTGTGCACAGCAGGGTGTTAGACTGGAACTGCTGTCAATTATGGCCATTAACTAGAGGTACAAACAGACTCAGGGGTGTATTTACTACTTTTCTTGGAAGCATCCTAAAAACACAGGCCAAACCTTCCAGTTCCTGCTCTCAAAGAACCTGGTACTGAAATACACAAGATGATGCCCCATAGCAAAGAGTGAATGCAGTAAAAATCATCTCAGTGGCTGAATGTGCTTTCAATATTATTTTACTTATATTTATTCTTGCTTTCTACTGTCTTCTTTTATGTCCTTCCTTCTGTTATTTCTGACTGGAACTCTGCAATTCTCTCACACCCTGAACCAATGCTTTGTTGATAGCTCATTGTTTACTGCATTTCTGACTTGCATGTCTTCCTACTGCAAAAATCAATACAGTACTTGGATTTAACATAAAAAGTGAGTGCTAACAGTGCTTTATTCTGTAGCTAATAACAGTCCCACATTTTTACTTTTTATGCCAAATAAAAAATGAGAAACTACCAACTATGGTACCCATGGAAAAATCACAACATGAAGCTCAGAAATGAACCTTAAAAGCCCAAACTGCATGTTGGGCACTCCATGGCTGACTTAACTACTCATGGTACTGGGGTTTATCTACACATGGTACTGGGGTTTATCTACACATGGTACTGGGGTTTATCTACATGCTGAACTAGGTTTTACTGCAGAGATCAACATTTAACTTTTTGCCAGGATATCTATGGAAGAGCACAGCAGAAGAATCAGCTCAAACCCCAGAACATTCTAAAGTAGGATCCCAGGGAAACTACAGCAAGCAAAAAATTTAAAGGACTAGGAGGAACAAAAAAGTACCCACTGTACATTTGGAATAATAATAATATCATAAAACTATGGAATTGTCTATCCTCCAGTGAAGATCTTGTTTGATTATCATCTTCCATCACTGATGTGAATGCAGCCTGCCTACATCCCTAATTTAGGGTTTTATTCAAGCAAATGCATCTTTAAGAGACTTTGTTGTATTTGTCACACGTACCTCAAATTGCTGCTTCAATACTCAAAATCAGTTTAGTAAGTCTCAGTGCCATACTCTCATTTTGCTTGGAGACACATAAATTAAATAACAAGCCCTATTTTCTTTATACAACAGCATAATCAGCAGTGGATAAAATATTTGTTGTTCCTACTATAAAATTCAATGTGATAATATAGATCTCTTAGATATTAAAGCAAAATACTTGTCCTGCCAACTCTAAAGGTTGAAATACCATCTTTTCACTACAAAATGTGGCAGAAATAGTCTAGAAGTAGTTAATTCATTGCAGATCAAGTCCTTAGATGCAAGATGATGTTAATAATTACAGGAAAAATTAGATATAGTTGCATTTAAACAAGTGCCACATGAAACACGCTTGACCATCTGGTAAAACTGTCTTAGGGTAGGATGCTGGCAGATATTGCATAATCATCTGCATATGACAGATAATTTTAGCCAAATCTAAATTAAAAAAAATGTTCTCATAGTTCTTAAAAAAAATTAAACTGCTTTTCAAACTTAATAAATATCTGAAGTTATTTAATATTAATACGGTCTGAATTTCACATAAAAACTACCATGTCATAGACACAAAAAAGAACAGTACCTTTTTTTAACTGTTTTCTATGTGTTTTGAACCAGAAATTTTTCTGCTGAGAATTTCTCCTGTATTTTGTTCCTTCAAACATTTTCAAAGCAGTAGCTTAGAAAAAGTTAGCACAAAAAAAGATTCTTGTGCTACTCAACTACTCTGCAGTACAAGGACTATTTGCTTAAATAGCTTAATGATAATGATCTGGGACGTGAGACATTTGGAATTCCTCTGGAAAGGTTTTCTGAAACAGAAAAATATCCACAATTGGTAAAGGCTGTCCTTGCAGAGCAGGTGGTGAAGTTTCCTAATTTATGCAGAAATCTATGCAGTCATATCTCATTTAACTGTGTTGATTTACAATTCATTATTTAAACAGTGCATGAAAAAAAGGTGCACTACAACAAAATGTTATCAGTACTGAAGGTCATTCTCTACTAATACAATGAAACATGTTTTGTAAAGCCAACTACTTAAAAAAAAAAAACAAAAAAAACAAACCAGAGGATAAGGAGGAAAAAAAAACAAAATTTACTTGAAGGTCTAACAAAACAAATATTGTTATTGAAGACAATTGAATCTTATAGTACTTATCCTAAATACAATATGGAATTATAATTGACTGGAGGGATTTGATTTTCCTTAAGTACATTGGAACAACTGAGAAGGAATAGAAAACCCGTTAAACAAGTAACCAAAAAAAAAAANACTGAAAAGAAAAAAAAAACCCTTTAAAAAAAAAAAAAAAAAAAAAAAAAAAAAAAAGAAGAAGAAAAAGAAAAAGACCAGCCCTTCAGGACTGGATTATCTGGAAGGGAGGATAGCATTTGTTGTCTGTGCAGTCAGCCACACTGGAATGCCACAGCACCTTCAATTATGCAGCTGCCCTGGGGCATTAATGTTTGAATCACAGTGACTGAGGTGGGAGGGAACAGCCTGAGGGCTCCACATCCTGCTGGCAGTAGGGTCAACCTTCAACCATTTTGTTCTGGGAGGTTCTGGTGACATCCAGGGGAGTCCCTGGTCTCCCCCTGCTCCCCACCCAGCTGGGATCTCCTGGGCTTTGCTGTATACCCTGTTGTAGTATTTTACATTTACTGCAGCAGAAGTAGCTCCCCTTTTGGTAGCTACTCATTCTAAGTAGTGGTTGCAGTCTTTTTAAACAAATGTGTGGATAGAAGCAAATCCATGTCCCAATTTCTTTTTATGTTTGACCTAACATGGCTCAATTTTCAGTTGTTCCACATACTGGTCTAAAACACCATCAAATCACTACAGAGCTCAAAGCAACTGGTACATATCCCACCAAATATAAGCACCTTGATGAGGTAAACTAACTACCAATCCAGTGTCCATGCTAAGTTTCTTTTCACATCCTCTCTTCTATGATTCTGCCACACAATTCATTTGCCAGCCTGGTGCTCTGAGTAACACTTTCAAACAAACCACAAGGTGAGGAGCACTGAGAGCCCCTCAAGGGTAGTGACTTCTCTGCAGCTCAAGACACACCACACCTTGTTTCCTCTGAATGAGAGCAGTTCTCTTCATCAGTTGGTGTTTCTGAAGGGAATATTATCATACAACCTAATTTGAGAGTGCCACAATGAGCACAGCCCCTTTTAAAGCCCTGCTGCATTCCAAAAGCATCAGCAAGCACTTCTGGCCTAAGAACATCTGGAATAACTGCTGGGGTGTGCCCTAGACTGGATACAACCCTGGAAAAGAGTTTCAAAGGAAACTGTATTAGCATTTGTCTCCTGTGAAGTCTCCAAAATGGCCTGAACATTCACTTCCACAAAGAAGTGCTGTAAAAACCAAGAGATCCATGTGTTCTCTGCTTTTCAGCATCCAGGAAGGATGGATGGCATAAAGCACAGATGTACTTCACTGTTATCCATTAGGAATCAGATCCATCATGAGTTTATTCCCAACTTTCCCAGATGGATTTTCGATTGTCTGCCTAAAAGGTAAAAGCAAAGTAAAGAATCTGATTCTGAAGAATCTCTACAGGGAATGCATTGCAAACACCACAGTAAACCCTTCAGACAGAATGGTAATTTTGTTGCAAAGTGAAACCTACGATAGGATGAAACATAAATAACAGATGAAACAAATAAGGGGAGGACACATTCAAGGAGGGAAAGGAAGCAGAGAGAATATTAGAATTGATGTAACTGGAAGGTACCCTGTAGGCTGTGCAGGGAGAGCAGAGGGCTGAAAACATGATTCAAACCAAACTGCTGCAGTACCACATAGTTTTTTCAGAAAAATATATAAAATGGCTTAAAAAAATTTTAAAATGCTTTTGGAAAAAATGAGATAAACTTTCAAAAGAGTTGAGGGTCATGTCCCCAGAAGAATGTAACATAACATCAGCAGCAGAGCTGGCTATTAGTGCAAACAAGCCAGTCAAGAAATTTCAAGTTCAGCATCGTGAAAGAATGTAATGAAACCAAATCAGTGGAAAGGCAAATAACTCCAAGCAACAGCTTTGGTACTGCAATTTCCCCTTGGATAATTTTACTGCAAAGAGCAACTTAATTCTTTCTCATAATGACTACCCATTAGACCAACAGCTATTGCTACTATCACCTATGAAAACTCTGCTGTGCCAGACAGAATTCCAAAAGTATTCCTTACAAACACCACAACCACTTCTTTCGTCACAGAATTAGAGGTATTCACCCCTTCATGAGCTACAAAAATTAAGATAACTTTCTGCCACGTTCAGTCAATCCCCATCCTCCCCATGCTATTATCCTAGGAGAAGACAGTCCAATCAAATAACAGCAGGAAATCCTAAGCTGTGGGATGCAACACCAGTATTTCAGTCACCTCACTACAACCAGCGTGGGTGCAGCCTTTGCACATTCATTAATGAAGATTATGTTATTAATAACAATTCTCATTAATGATCACTGCTGCAGCACTGCCCAGACTCATCCTTGGGAACCACATCCTGGTCATGGCTCATGTCTGTGTCTATCAGGGCTTCAAAACTCCAGGTGCCCCATCCGTGGGATCTTCATTCCTGTTTGTCCAGGAAGGAAACAATGAGGCAAATATGATTCATTTCATCCTCCCCTGGTCCAAAACTCTCTGAGGAAAGTGCATCTTTCAGGTACCAACAATAAGGCAGCTTCACCAGAGAAATCTCAACTCTGCCATTGGTTCTAATTTGGGGGGGTGGGTGTTGTTTGTTTGCTTTTTGTTGGTGTTTAGAATTTCACTATTATTTACCACAATGAAGAGACAAAAAGATGTAGAGCAAGATACTTATAAAGCCAAAAGTCACATTTTCCCCTCTCCTCCGCCACACCTTCAGCCAACATAAACACAGCAAATGAGATATCTGAAACCCTAACAAAAAAATACACAGTTTTAATAGTTTCAGGTGGAGGTTACAGATCCAGACAAAAGCTCCATTTTGTGTTAATTGACCATGGTTCCTTCCTATCCATGAAACCACATAATCTCATAACCTGCAGCTTAGTTTAGGCCCAATATTGTTCTGAATAGAGACATATAAAATCATGTCTTAACTGGCAATTTAGATAATGAGAATCAATAAAAGGGAAAATGATGCTGTCATGAATGCATCAGTTATCAGTGAGTGCATCTGAAAAGGTCCTGCCTAAGACCAATGGGAAAAAATAACAAAGCCAGAAGCCTCAGCACCACACGTTTTGGCCCTGTGTTATCTTCCTCCTCTGGACATTTTGCAAGCAGTGCTCAAATTTGTGGCAGTGGCTGTTGTTTGTTACATCAGCTTAGCAGTGCCCAGGGCTTCACATGCAGATTGCTGGAGACACTTTTTAATTTGTCACGATGAAACGATGCATAAGCTTGTTCTAACAGTGATTCATAGCTTTTTAATTTCTACTCTGCTAATGTCACAAACTCGAGATTTTCAGCGCTTTCAAGGTTAGCTCCTGCAGTGTTGGACCTTAAAGCAGTTATTCTGATTTAGCAAAGCAGGTCACTGTCACCTCAGTGCCTTCCTTTGATTCCACCATCTTGTCTTTTATTTAATGACTGTTGAAGTGGAAGGACTCATCGTGCTTTCAGTGCAGATTCCCCCACACCAAACTGTCTGCAGTAAAATGCACCTGAATTTGTACTTTCCATGAGAATTAAAATTTAAAAAAAATCCCTACTTTGTAAGGAAACGCTGTCGTTTGTGTGATTCATCTTTATATCAGGTTTGAATGTCAGTTATGTTTGGAGTAAAATTTAATCTGTATATGAAGTATTTTTCCTAATAATAAGATAATAAGCTAAAAGGCCAAGTAAATGCTATTTACTTCAGCAAAGACAGAAAGATCAACACCAAGATGTTGGAAAAGGACTTCTTTTGTTCAGTGCACTCAAACCACTTTTTCTTTTATAGTTCCAGTATTCCAAACATATTGGTTCTTTCCAAAACTCTGCATTGACTGGTGCCCCTCTTCTAAAGCACAGCTGATTTTCACAGACTGTTTGACAGTTGCTCACAAATATATCTGCAATTAATTTCATTAGGACATCAGCTCACTGATTATGATACACCTTTACTGTCACTAGTATATCAAATACATTGAAACAGAAACACAAATATTCAAATACATTGAAACTCTTCTACAAAGCCGGAGGCTCTGTGCTTCTTGAACTCTTGTTATGGACAGCAGAAAGATTTATTTCACTTGACCAGTGCTGTCATTCTACTTGTTTGGGGAACCACAGGGTTAAAGTCTTCTACAGCCACCTGTGCCCTCAGCAGCTTTCAGGATTCACATTTCCACTACTTGTTCAGGACACAAACACTTTATAACCTCATACAGTTCCTCTGCTTCTTCACCTCTCCCTTTCACCACAGCCCCAGTCACTCAGGTTATTGTTGCTTTATCTAATTGTGATACAGTACACTACAAGCATTCAACACCACAGCCATTCCAAGCACATTTATGACCTTAACCTTAAATACCTTTCTGGGAAATTTCTATCTACCTGTCTCATTAAAATAAAAGTATTAGTTCAGGTTATGCTAACCCAATGCATTACACTTGACACACAGACAATGACTGGAATTGATGTCATGTTTGCCAGGGCAGGGCTGCTTTTCTTTGGCACAACATTATTTCTGCAGGCTGCTGAGACTCCTGCAAATGGATGCTGTGGAACAGGCACACCCTGCCCTGGCAGTGCCAGAGCCAGACAATCCCTGCTGAATGGGAGCCTGGCTCCCCAGCCTTCACCTGAGAATAGCAATGATGATCATTGTGGGGAACAATTGCTTTTGCACCCAGGTGTTTTTGAAACGGTGACCCAGCAAGCAACATTTCCAATTTCCCAATTCTACTTGCTAAGGTGTACTGTACTGCCATGAACACAAAAATACTTCAAGTTACTCAAAAATTATTCAGAACTACATCTTTCTAGTGAAAGTGACATTTTCACCTTTTTTTTTTTTTTTTTTACCCAAAGAAAAAAAAAAAAAAAAAAAAAGAGAGAGAGAAATCTAAAAGCAAAGTCAGAAATACATGAAACTAAAGAAGATTAAAAAAAATTAATCAAGTATCACCTCTGGGGAAACTAATAATCAACTGTAAAACAGATTCACCATTAATATATCTGAATTGACTACATATATCATGATGTTCAAATCTGGGACACAATTGAAACTGGCACAAGTAATCATTATTTAACCTAGATTCTGTAAATTCACCTCAGACCATTTCACTTTTTTCTTAATAGCCAATACTCAATAACCTGCCACAGGATGCAGACAGAAAATGTTTTGAAAAGCATAGTATTTTCTGCTTGGTGGCAAGTAGTGCCACAAGGCTGCCAGATAAGAAAACTGCAGCAATGTCTAGAAAGGGCTTGATGGGCACAGAAAAGTTGGGATATAAAAATTTAAATAGCACATAAAGAAAGGCTTTTCAATCAATAGAAAAGGCTTTGCTATCAATACCTTACTGGAAATAGAAAGTAATATTCAAAATAATCTTGCAATCAACTAAATAGTTTATTGAAAAAACATCCCCTGCCTATCTGAGAGCAAAACATCTACAGCTGAAAGAATAGAAGATGATGATGATAATAATGGAACCCAATTCTTTGAGAATCACAGACAAAATTCTAGTTCACAGGCACTTAAGGAGAACCTCACCAGGATTTGGCAATGCACATTATATCATATCAGTACCTCAGAAGATGTGGCAGTGATGTCTAAAATGAAATGTGCAGTCTCACATACATAAGGGACCCCTTTCACAGGAAAACTGGCACCCACTTTGCCAAGAATCATCCAACACTGTGGATACTTCTAATTATCACAAAGTGCCTTGGGAATTTTAGTGTCAGCACCAGTCACCAATCACCAGTGTAAGGTTTTTTACTGCTTCAGAATTGTTGTTTACTAGCAAAAATCCCAAAGTTTTATAGCTCCTGAGCACTGCAGGAAGCAGCTGGATATTTTGCATAATTTTTTGTGAGACAGCCAAGCACGAAGCTCTTAAACCTTCCTGGTAGGTGACAACCCCAGTGAGCCAGGGCTGCCTGTGCTGCTGCTGCCTCTGGGGCAGGTGGCCTTCCCTGTCCCCTCCTCCCCGAGATCCCTGTCCCCTTTCCAGACAGCTCTCCTGACCTTGCAGTCACTGTGTGCATTTACAGCCCTCTCCTGAAGCACCCATCAATCATTTAATTAAAGTCTTTTACTCCTACTTTAGGACTCTAGCCAGGTTGAGACATATGTTACTCAAACATTTTACTGAAGCATTAATTCAGTGCAGACTTTGTTTGTCTCATTTCTTTATCCAGCTGTTGCATTTTAACACTTCCTGAGCACAGAACTGGACAATTAGAGCCCTTGACAATGAAGTTTTCCTATTATATTTTCCTCATATTAATCAAAGGCAGAGATTTATCAGCTGGTTTAAAGGTCTGGATGTTGGATTTCTGTTCTAATTCATCTCTGCTTTGATTATGCCCTTGTCTATCAGCTCATAATTAATGTTTATAGTGATTACCATCAGCTGTTCTACACCAGGGATGCAAAAGGGGCAGGAAGGCTCCTAAGGAAAGGCCAAGCTGCTGCATGGCCACCTCTGGCACCAGCCACATGTTCTGTGACAAATCACTTGGCACACGAGAGTGCTGAGTGAAGATCACGGGCATCACCCACCAAAAGTCCAAAACACAGTGATGAACACACAGAGATTGCACAGCCCTGTTGTCTTTAGAAAAGCAGAGCTGAGTGATGATGGATCCAAGCTCAGAGAACACTGAGAGTCAGGCTGGAAATGATGCCAGAGGTAACAGCAGTGGATTTAGGCACAGCCAGGTGTCAGAGATATCACACTGACAGGGTAAGGCAGCTCAGAATACAGAAAGACTATTGTGGAATACATCTATGCTGAAATATAGCAAAGGAATCAACAGAAAAACCTCTACTAGATCATGATCTGAACTCTGCTCATCATTACACCAAGTCAACTAACAATGATCTGAAAACATGAGCAAGCTTCCACAATCATTTAACAAGCAAGAGAAAAGTGTTACTTAAATCCTCAAACAGGACACAGGCATGTCAAGTCAAGAAAGGGAGAATTATCACTATTATTACTATTATTATTACTATTATTATTGCCATCTGCATTTTTTCAATGCAATAAAACAATTATTTAAAACAAATGTGTAATCAAACTATTATACTCTGGTTTTTTAACTGTTTTTTCTTGACCACTACACATAACCTGGTACTGCTCATGCATAAAGGGAAATAACTTTTAATTGTGTAGCAGGTGAGCACTACATGACTTTTTCTAATCTGTGCCTTGAAATAAGTTCATGAGCCAACACTGTGGAACAAAGCACCAGAGGAAACCAATCTTTACAATTCTCTGGTATATCAGTTCACCTTGTGTTTACATAGCCCTTTTTCCTAAACTTACCACTTTAAAACCTTATTATCAGAGTGAAAAAAGAAGGGTAAGCTGCTACATTTACAGTGAGGAAGTCACACATATAATACTACTTTATGGTTTGTAAAACCAAGCTAAACAAACAATTCTGAGTGAGTTTACCAAGGGGTGCTGAAGACAAGGACAAAAAGGCTCGCTGGGAATCCAGTTCACACTGGCAGGAAATCAATACTTCAGGCATTGACAAGACACAAACACAATGGAAAACATTCTGACAAAGACAGGGAGCTATAAAGAATCCATGTTTTATACCTAAACCTCACAGGACCTTAACGTTTTCTCCACAGCAGTTCAATACAATCCCCTCCCCCTTTTTTTTTTCTCACTTTCTGACCTGAAATTTAGAAGCAGCAGCATTACATGCAGGAAGAAATGGCAGGACCCATGGAACTGAAGTTCCAGCTTTGACATGAGGATGAATTTCAGGTTAGCCTTATCATCGTGGTGCAGTCAGTGTCAGAGCTGTGCCCACATTCACCCCTCCTTCTCTCCCTCTCCAGGAGGGCTGAAAGAATTCAACAAGGATGGAGGGAGTCCCAGCCCAGCCCTCTGAAGATCCTGTCCCAGGGCCACCTGCCCAGGTGATCTCACTTGCTGCTCAGACTCACCTGCCTCATACAGGCATTAAAAAATGCCAGGGTCCCATCCCTCAATGGACACTTTCAGCTTTATTTTGTTAAAATGTTAATGTGATAGCTTTTTCTCACCTTCTGTTTGCTGCTGAAACAATTAATTCAGTCTGCAATGGCCTGCAAGAGTTCTTGCTTAAGTTCATCAAGAGGCCACAGCTCAACTGCAATGTAACATTGAAATAATTTTTCACACTTAAAATATCCACTCAACCCCATACTTTACTTGATGGCAAACATTGCTGGAAACAGCCTAAAACTCTGCAGATTTTGACATATTAATGCTAAAACTGAATGGAGCCCAAGAAGAATTTCAGGTAGGCACATTGAATCCCAGCCCTCTCCACCTAACCAAGGTGCAGTGATTTTCTTGGGTTTTTATTCATTTAGTATTTTTCTAAGGTCATGATTTCCATGACCATATTCCAACAGGGTGTGATGAGAGTGCCACATGCTGAGTTACTGCAGAATCACATCTTCAGAAGACAGAAATTTGTATTGGACACCTGAAACTAAGCAATAGATGAGAAACAGAAATGGAGCTCTATAATAAACAAAAAAATTATATAGATATAACAATTTCAGTTCTTAATCATCAACAACTATACACATCTCTCTGAAGAGAGTTTGCATCCATTCTGTGATGCATCATAAACCAGCCAAAAAAAAAAGAACCAAAAAAGAGATTTTTCATGAACATGCACACTGGAGTCTTCTTGTCCCAAATATGGGCAGTTTTGAGGTATATACAGTTTTTTGTCTGTGTGCATGCTGCTTCTTTCCCTTGTTCTAGGAAAGGGTATCAGACAGGACCAGTAAGGACCCTGCTTTCTGGAAAAACTGTGACTGGATTAATTTCTTTCCCTTATGAGCAGCTATGTCTGAAAATTATAAACCTGTCAAATAGAGAACATTTCTTAAAGTATCATTATAATAAATATATATCTCAGTTCCTCATATAATTTACTCTACTTTTGCAAAGCTTCTGCTTGTTTTGTCTTATGGCAAGCCCACTTGATCTTCCAAGAAAGTGCTTTTTAAGAGTACCTACGATTAACACGGGTTTATCTAATTAATAGAGAATATGGCGTTATTGTGCAATAAACCCTGACAAATTGATCATTATCAATAGCTAATGACTACTTTGTTAACTAATTGCCCCGGGGCAAAAGCATGTCTGGGGAGAGACGCACTTTGCAAGGAAAAGTAACAGCTATTAAGAGCCATAAAGTTTGTGCTGGGAGGTGCTCCCGGCATTATAAATCCCCCGAACTACTGCTGGTAATGATTCCTGGCGAAGAAAGGCTCAGGCGCTCCCCGAGGCAGGAATGCCTCGGCGGAGAACAATTCCACGCCGCCGGAACGCACAATTAGAATGAGGAATGCAGCCCATTACACGGGATTCGGGAGAGCTTTCCTAGCAAAAACAATCCCATTACACACGCTAAAGAGCCTCGAGAAGGAGCCAGACTTAAGCAAAAGCTGCAGCGTGGAACTGATGAATATATTCACTTCGGATCTTTTGTGAATCCCAACACAGCTGCGCTAAGGAGCCGGGATGCCAGGCGTGGGTTTGGATTTTGGGTCAGCATCTCCTGGAAGCCGTGCCAGAGGTGCTGCCAGGTGACTCTGATAACATCCCTGGATCCCAGAGGGGAAAAAGCAGCGGACCCCACAGCACCGTGCCCGGAGCAGTCAGGGAGCTGCAGGACACGAGGCTGAATCCCAAACTTCAGCGGGCACACTCAGGTTTGTGCAACTCACCGGGCCACGGGCGGTGCCCGCTGGAATTTCACCCCCAGGGAGCAGATCTCAGCCCTCGGGGCTTCCTGAGAAGCCCTGGATACGTTCCAACTGTGGCTGATCATCAAATAGAAGATTATTCTTTAAGCACATTTTTCTCCTTTAAGTGGACACATCTGCATTCCCCACATGGAATCATTACCAATCCATCTCCTGCCTCCCTCCACAGCCTCATTAAACACACACCACAACTTTCACTTTGCCCACCCAGAGCTTCTCTATTCCTCTCAAATGAAAGAGCAATTTTGAAGAATGCCAGAACTACTGATCTGCCTTTCTTTTATGGGATTTCAAATGTTCAAACACCCCTGCTTCAAAAAGGACAAAGTTTGCTGGTTTGATTATCCTGTACTATACTGCAAGAAGATAGCAACTTGAAGAAAGAACTAGCATATGAAAAGGAAGAAAAAGAGATGAAATTTGGTATAGACTACGAAGAAAAAGGATGAAAAGCACAGAAATAACAAGATGGGCAAGAAGAGACAGCAAGAGTTATACTAGAGATGAACAATACAACTTTGAGTGAGTTTTTTTAGGGGGTAATAAATGCATTATACAATATAGGATCCTATATAAAATATAGGTTACATATGTATTTAAGTATTAATTTATATTTATATCTTAAAACTTCAAAATCCATGGAAATTGGTATTGCAACAAAATTAGGTTGGTTTGAGGTGTCTAAATCACATTTCATGCCCAGGCTCATTCTTGCAGTTGAGATCATCATTATTCCATGGAAAGAAAAGCACTAACAGAGAAAATATATTGCTTTTCAGGTAGACAGCCACCAGAATGCCAGTGTATCTATCAATACCTGCAGGGAAATGAAGAGGGAGCAACTTCAAATGTCAGAGGTTGGAAACGAGCTTCCAAACCTCTGGCAGCTCCAGGTGGGATCCCGTGGGGAAAGTCTCACCCTCAGTGCAACAGCACAGGAACAGGGTCAGGACAACTGTCCAGGCCTGCTCTGCTCCAGAAATGGAGCTTTTGTTGAGATTCACTCGTGCCCCTCCAGAGGGGGCTGCCAAAATAAGGAGTTGTTCAGCTGCAGGGAGGGCTCTGAGAGCTAGTTCCAGGTGAGGAGGGACAGGGAGGAGCAGAGGGCAGCAGCTGCAGAAAGCCCATGACCAGAGGGCAGAACACCCCATGTTCAAACTTCACACCAAGAGCTCTCCATAGATTTTCACAGCAAGAGATGCAGGACAATTATGGGAAAAATAAAAAAAAATAAAAAATTGTCTCCTGAGCCCTCACTATCCTTTCATGCCAATCCCAACTTAACATGCAATGTATCATCACAGCAACATTACACTGATGGTACAGAATTTATGAGATGTCCTGTGTCTTATTAAATAGGAATTGAAAGCAACAGAGTAGAACAGAGCAGCACAATAACATTATCTTCACTTTTCTAAAGACTGAGAAAATAGGTCTTTTTTTTTTTTTTTTTAAAGGGGAAAAAGAGATAATATGAATGTAAATTAAATAATGCTTTCTCCTGAAGACCTACTAGATCAAAACCAGATAAAATTATAAAGTTAATGACAGACCTCTGTGCTGCATAATTCATCTTTACTATATAGTTCACCTTCATGAAATGTGAAACTCTTGTTTAAGAAAAAAATAAGAACAAAAAACCAAAACAACACCAAAACCACATCACTCTTCTCTCCTCTCCTCAAAAAGATTTTTCCTGGTTTTCCTTTTAGTTGTCTGCAAAATAAAAGAAAGGTGTTCAAAGTTGCAAAGGACCTTTCTAGACTTTTTGGGAAGGACTTGGAATAGGTGGAAGTAGCATCTTATAGTGTCAATGGTCATTCAACCCTGAAAGGCTGGAGCACCTAGATTAGAAATTACCTGGGAAAAGAGATTATATATTAATATTCTCAAGAAAAGATTATATATTAATATAATCAGTCATAATGGTGGAAAGTCCATGGGCAAGTCATCCACACTGGGAAAGAACTCTGAATTTTCAGTCTGACTCAAGGACCCTGATCTCTTGGATAATACTCTCTTACCCAGTAACCTTCCTGAACATACAACTTTGAAAGATACTCAGAACTCCTAATCAAGTTTTGAAGTGACAAAATAATCCAGGACATCTCCGTTTCATTTCTAGTGGTCATCCAAATACTTCAGGCTTATGGAAAATGTTGTTAATTATTTATTCCTGCATTTAATCTGCTCCATTTATCTGTCATATAGGAGCTGGTATGGGAAGCTTTGCAGGTCTGGGAAAAGAAGGCACAAATGTTTAGCTGAGACCTGGCTGGTTCCAGATCCATGTGTTTTTACATCTAATACCACAGCTGTTAATGCATGCACTCCCTGAAATAAACTGCTTTTTCAACAGTGATTAATATTAGCAATGCAAATACTGTAATTAAAATATATATCAGCTTTTGCCTCCCTCTTCTCTGTGATGCCAGTCCTGGCCAAAGTGTCACACTGCCATTTGTATCTCTTCAGTCCACTCCTGTAACCAGCCATATGTTTCTGTGCATCAAACCAGTGACTCAGAAATGATACCCCAACACCAGGAATGTTTTACAGCCAGGACTCCTGCTTATCAGAGTACTTTAGAGGCATCACATGCTCATCAGAACAGTGCCAAAAGAACAATAAGTACCTGCTGAGGCAGAATGGGAAGTGCTGTGTCAAATATTTAAGCACCTGCACATTATGTTCAATTTCTTTCAAAATATAATTGCCTGGGAAATTTGAGAGAAGAGACAACTCCCCCCATACCTGGTGCCAGAAAGGAAAGGATGTAAAACACAGATTCCTTCCCCCATAGCTGCATTGCTTTTTGTTTGACCCAGATTGTGCCTCCGAATCCTCTCACGTTTCCAGTGAGCACCTCAGGTCTGCCAGGATATTTCCTGCAAGTGGCTGATGTGTTTGTTCAACACTCTCACAAATGTCACAGCTGTGGAACTGTGTCACTTATTGTATTTGTCTTCCAAGGCTTTCTTTTAAAATTGTGCTGTCCAGTTTCTTGCATCCTGAGATGTGTAACTGGCACTGTGGAAAAAAGAGCATATGGACATCCCAGAGTGAAAGCCTTCAGCAGAAGCACTCCTGGGGATGAGAGCACCTCTCAAATGCAGGAAATTTCTGTGAATTCTGTTGAAAATATATCACGTTCAAACTTTACCACAGGAACTACTCCTTCATGCAGAGCAGGTGACGTTTCAAGTCTCCAAAATTGCAAATTGAATGTTAGTATTAGAATTTAATTCTATTGACTCCAGGAGGTGACAGGAACATTGAGGGGAACAGAAAGAAGGAGCTGATGCCAAGTGCATGAGGGAAAATTAAGCCGTGCAGGAGTAGGAACAGTTAATTGAGAGCTCAGTCAATAAGAAGGCATACAATGTGACTAAAGGAAGTAACAACAGGCAAACAGGAATTAGCATGTAACAAGAAGAAATTAAAATGTCTATTTCTCATCTCAGAGACAGCTCTGGCTCTGCTGTAGATCTCTGGTCAGCAAAGATGGAAGAGAAGGACATTTTGTTATGGCAAAACGTTCCAAATGTGAAACCCAAGTTTAGATTAGTACCTACTGTGAGTATGTGGGACGGTCAAGAGAAGCCCCAGCCCTGCTCAGTGTGGTCCTGCAGCATTCCCAGGCACTCCCTCTCTCCTGGAACAGACACACCCCTCCAGGCTACTGCCCTCCTCCTCCTCTGCCAGCTTACTGAGTGCCCAACCTGAGCACCAGCCCTCTCTGCAGCATCCTGGAAAATCCTTTCCAGGAAAATCTGGATGCCAGTGGGATCCCGGTTTTAAGGAAATCTGTCAAAAAGGAAAATTTCAATTCCCACCCCAAAACATATGGCTCACTGCTGAACTTTGTAATGCTTCCAGATCCCATTTTAGTGAGCAGTTACTGTCCACAAAGCACAATTTCAGCATGAATGGTAATAGCACAGAGAGGAGAACAACAGCACCCACCTGAACATCACCTTGTTAATTTACTTTAGCATGCTTCTAAACTGGAGAGTTTGAGAGTTCAAGAGTGGGCAGAAAAAACCACCCCAACAAGCAGTACCCAAGGATCAATTCTCCACAGGAATTACTCTTCTAAGGGCCTTTCTGCAGAGCTCACACTGGGCCTGGGGAATTATCTGGGCATCTCCATCCATTCTCTACAAGACAGAATGGTTTAACTCAGAGCTCCCTAAAATGAGCCAACAGTTCAAATTTGTTTACTTACTGATTTACCAACATTGTATACAACAAAAAGTAGCAATTTTACCATGCTCTGATCAACATCACTTTGTGCTGCAAACAGATCAATGTTATTTACTACTTAGTATCACATAAGAATATTAAAAAATAGCATTTGAATTATATTAAAGTTGAAACTGTCAATATTTCTTTCAGGCTTTGGTATCCCATGAAAATGAAAAATCATCTCAATCCATTTGTTTTTTGCAGATGTAAAAATTTCCTCAGTAATAGGCAAAGGAGACACCATCTACAATTTGAAATTGCATTAAATGTACCATTAAAGAACAAATACAGAATTAATAGAGTTGGTGCATACCAATATGGTATTGAATTTAAATACCATAAGGCATTTGAGTTTAAAGGTTGGCCAGCCTTATTTAAGAAATCTCATACATGTAAACTTTGTCCAAAATTCCAAATATTGCTCATCCCAAGAAAAAAGCAAACACCTCCCATCACCAAATCAGTGCTGTGACAGGGAATGACCTTCCCATTTATTTCACAGCAATTTATATATATATATTAAAGAAAATCTGTTTGGGTAAGAGCTGCAGTCACTAAAGTGAGATGCCACAAAGCCACACACAAAAGCAGGATCACATAAGGAAAGTATTTTAGTGGTACCCAAAATGTGAAGTGACATCATCTCTCCATGCCCATCCCTGTAACTTTGCCTACACAACTGCTCTGCTACATGGGCTTTACTGTTTCCCTTTCCAGCTTCTTCACACCTTTAATGATATTTCTCAACATATTTGCACTGCTAAAAATGCTTAATTTGGCTTTTTTCCCTGCAGTGACTGAGGCTGTGTGTGACCTTGAGTTGAATGCCACTGTAGCAAGCTGTCTCTCACCGTGGGAGTTCTCTTTTCTCAGGTTTGAGCACAAGATCTTTGATTTGGTAAAGCAGCACTCCAACAGCTGATGCAGCACTCAGTGATTTTCTCCAGACACAGAGGTTTATGGTTTGTCCTGGCTTCAGCAGGAACAGCAGTGTTTTACACACACAAAATATCCTTTTAAGAAGGCACTTTTGCTAAGTGCTTTGAGAACACTGAGCTTCACAGCCCCCTGAAAGGTAACTGAGCAGGATGCAGGTATTGCTGCAGCTTCCTGCAGTGGCAGCACCAGCAGGAATTCAATAATGCACAGCGAAACCAATAAATCCAGCCAGAATTACAGTGCCTCTCAAAGCTTAAAAAAATCCCCAAAACAAACAGTAAAAAGCCCTTTTTTTCCCCCCTACAATGCTCCTTAACACCGTGCTTGGAGAGCTCAGTGGCAATAATGACAAAACTCCTGGGCCCAACACAAGTCTCCATTTTCCACACCTAATGACAGGAGTGTGTGAGGAGATCCCAGCAGAAGTTTTCTGATGAGATGCCTTCAAAACCCAGTGGAAACACCTACAACTCAGTCTCATCCCAGTGAGATGATCCCCCTTCCAGATCAAAGGAAATATATTAGATTAAAGAAAATGGCCAGAATTTTGCTGGACCATGGTGTACCTTTTATTTAAACGTATGACTCAAGCCAAGACGAGGTCTGCTTTGTGAGGGAATATGAAATAATCAAGCTTCTTGCACTAGAAATAGTTAACAGGATACCAAGTATAACAACAGTGTGCATACAGCTTAAAAGGCAAATAGTGATGGGAAAAATCATCTCATTTTGTTACACAGGGGTTATAACGCAACAGATGTCTCTAATTCCCCAAAGCATCCAGAGCAAGCTAAGAGACCCAAATCTCTGATATTTTGTACATTAGAAATCTCTGCATGATGGTGCAATGGGTATTTAGGAAAAGGGGAAAATAAATGTTCAACCTACAAAAGTTTTTCTGTAAACTCCAAAAACTATACTGAGGATGAGGAAGCTTTCCAACAAATAATGAACAGAACTTCCGTGCAAGTTTTCCATGTATTTATGGCATTTTGTTTTTAAATAAGCACTTCAAGGGACATGGGAGAGGCTTAGACAAGAAACTTGAAACCAGTCCTGGCTTCCAGAATGTGGGACACTGGCAATGTAAATTGAATTATACATCATGGCATGTACAGGAGACAAATCAATTTGCACAGGTTATCTACCTTCCAGCAGCTCCCCAGATTTTCATGGCCTGTGCAACACTTGAAAGGTTTGCTCCAGCCCATCTTCCCCCTCGTCTCCCTGCTCTACATTATGCCAGATTATTCTGTTATATAGGTCAAACTCTCTTGCAGAAAAGACCCACATATTTTTTTTGTGCTATATAAGGCCAGAGATGTTAACTTTTTAAAGCCATACCAACCCCATGATAATTATTTCAATTTCACGTAATGGTCTTTAAATAGATCAGCTTAGTAAATGATTATGGGGCACTTTCCTATTAAAAACCCTTTTTCCACAGTGAGCCAGGGCTGCTAATACCCACTTTGAGGAAGCACCTGAAACCTGTGCACCATTTCCTACAGCAGCCAAACACTCCTATTTTTCAGCATCTGACAAATGCACAGGGAAATTTGCACATGTGCTTGTTCATTAATGACACCAACCTGTCCTTGGAGGGACTGGATATTAATAGGCTACTGAACAATAGTGATACCTACATTTTTATGGTTTTACATGGGAGCTGTTAAAAAGTGTTCCCCATTTTAGTGGTGTGCCCCCAGATTACACTGACACAGCTGAAGAAAAAATGAGTTTCAGAGACTATAATTCAAATGAGGGCTTGAGAAAAACAAGGACAGAAACAAAAAAAATCTTGACCATTTTAACTTTCTAATCCCCCCAATAACATAATAAACATTCCATAAGCTAACTACAAATTTCCTATTAAACCACTACGAAAATTAGAACATCTCTGATCTTGAATCTGAGACAATGATTTTTTCCATTTCATTTCCAGTTGTGAATATTTGTATTAGATTTGGTGATTAATATGGATCTTATTGCTTCATATAGCTTTTTAAAACCACACAACTTGTGATTTATTCCACCTAAGGCTCTCATACCTTGGCATGTTGCTGGAAGCTTTCTCATTAAGTGAGCTGTGAGCTCTCAATGGTTAAGGTGAAAGCTCTACTGAAACAAGCACTTCTGAAGGAGGAAAATATTACATCTATTATGTACACTGGAAAAACACTGTCTAGTCATCAGCTTTTCAAGAAAAATCAAAAATACAGATGTTACTTCCTCCAATGCAGTTGGGTATGTGAGGGATACAAATGCAAAGAGCTTTGGACTGTGCAAAGCCACTTCATTACATAAGATATTTTAAATACATGAACTGCTGTGATATTGCCCAGGATAAACTGATACAGACTCTGCTGGTATCACTTGCAGCACTTTGATCATGTAAACAAACATCAAAATTAGCATTACTGGAAGAGAAGCACTGCAGAACGAACAGTGCTGCTTTGCCCCTGATATCTTAAAGCCACAATAAGCTGAGTTGGAGCAATTAAAATAATTTGTTTCCTGTTCATGATGTTATTAGATTTGAACAGATACAGAGGAGATAACAGGATCATAAAGGAACACAGATAACCTAAAGACAAAGTGATGGAGTAAATCACCACAACCACTAAATTCAAGATCTGAAACTGGTAGGCATAGAGGGGAATATAAATTATGACAATGCTAAGCAGTAAAAGCATTTGTGAGTTGATAGGGAATGAAAATTTAAATAAAAACATTTCCTGGCCTGCTCAGCCATAATAATGTTCTTTTGTTTGTATTCTTTGTAATTTAGCTGCTTGACAACTTCATTCAACCTTCAGCAGCAAACACAAGTATTGATTGTCTCTGAGCATCCTAATGGCTGGAGACTGGGACACAAACCATAAAAGCAGAGTTTCTGGTTACAAGTGAAATTATAGTTTGCCTACAAGATTGCACAATAAATCAGAGAACAAATCAGCCAGCATAGGGCTCTGGGGTCACTAAAGTGATGTTGACACATTACAATAATGAGAACTTGAAACACCTCATGCCCTATTGATTTTTAGGCTGAATCATTGCCACTGCAGGAGATTACAAGAGTGTGTACTGGAATCATGGTCCACGTGGGAGATGCTGATGAAAAACACCAACAACTGCACCAAAATAGCTCTTTACCTGTATCTGTTATATCACAATGCCCTTCTCCCTTGCCCCCAGCCCAAGGTCTCAGAGTACAATTCAATCAATGTTTAACTGCCTAACTCCCTCACTTAAAACAATTTTCCTTTCTATTTTCTTCTTTGCCCACATTAGTTATACAGATATATAATGCAGACTTGAAGTGATGCTTTAAAACATCTCACAGAAACTGCATACTAGAAAACCTAGACTATAAGAAATGCTTTTGAATATTTCAAGTAGCTTTCCTGTTTTCACTCAACAGCAAATTATTCTACGCTATAACAATAATTCCAATAATCTCCAACTTATTTTCTCTGCACAGTGGAGAATACAATATGTAAATACCAAAAGCCTTGCCACCAGCTAAAGAACAAAGATGCTTCTCTATTTTTTCTCCTTTTACTTCCACTTGATAGCACTGAGAACCAAAAGCTGTCAGAGGGGTGACCAGTGACACAAAATGATTATAGTCCTGTCACGACAAAAGGAGCAGTTATAATTTGCACTGCAGCCAATTGCTTCAGGAACTCATCATTTTCCTTAAGGGGAGACAATAATACCTCTATTATCCCTTCCAGCCAGGAGGGCTCTTGCTATGCCACAGAGGTTCAAGAAGAGGGAGAAACTATTTAACTAGAGCCCCCACAGTAAATAAACTTTGAGATCTGTTGCTTATTCTTGGCAATAAGTACTTTTTAAGCACTGGTGTGTTCTTAGTGAAGCCTAACTGTTCATCAGCTGTCAAAGACAGACAAAAGAAAGGGCTAAGTTGGGCTAAGTGAAGGAATGGCTCTGTGAAAAACTAGGTAACCTATGGAGAAGAGAAGAAACTTTTACCTCTTGATGCACTTCCCAGAGAAAGGGATTAGACAGTTAAATATATCCTGAGGATTAGCTCCTGTTAGGCTCCTCAGAGATATGTTTTTAATCAGTGGCTCTGCACTTGGCATTTACTCCTTTAGGGAGGGGGGAAATTTTCAAGTTATTTCTCTTCTTCCATTTGAAATTCAGTGCCATCAGCAAGACTCCAAAGAAAGAGGGAACAGAAGGGCAAGGAATCTCAATTTATAGCAGAGTCCCATCCTTTTAAGTTCCTCTCAATTTTTAAGGTGCTTATCCTCAGCCCAGCCTTTGGAGAGTTGTGATTCCCAACCTTCCTTCAATGTGGATTAGACAAAAGGGAAGCTGCAGCAACAGGCAGGTTTTTAAAGGAACAGAGGTATTTGTGTTTGTGCAGATGTGTGAGGATGCACCTGTGACCACAAATCCCCCCTGCCACCCCCAGAGCACCTGTAGTTATTTGTTCTTGCCTTCCCTCTCCCCTTTTCTCAATTTTTCTTCCTGTCCATGCTCAAACTGCTGCTGCTCCATCTCCCACCTCAGCCTGGGAACTACACTTGAACTTGAACTCAGGCCCATCCTCTGCCTGATCCTCCCTGGGAGACATCCTCAAACAAATGAGAGCCCATCAGCTGTGCTAAGTGCCACAAACCAGCAGCTACAACCATAATTAATGGGGGAAAACCATCCCCAGCAGGATCTCCTGTGCAATCTGGGGGCCTCTGGGCAAGGTTCATTACCAACACAGAAACTGCAGCACAGGACAAGCTACCAGCCAAAAAAAACCAGGCTTTTCTAGGAGGAAAATTTCATCTCTCAACAAAGCAATATGGTTTTGACAGCTGGAAAATAGTACTGACATGAAATCCAGAGAAGGAGATGCTCAGTGTTTGCACAGAAAGAGCAAACAGCAGAGAGTACAACAGCAAACAGGACTGGCTGCAAAGATGCTGCAGGACTTGGAAAGAGTTTGAGAGAGAGTGCACAGAGATGTGGACAGGAGGAACCCCACACTAATTACCAACTGAGCTGCCTTGGCCCAACCCCTGCTCTCAGAGCACTGTGAACTTCCAAAAAGAGAAGCAAATCCCACCCAGATTATTGACATAATTTGTTAAGACTGTGCATGTTTCTCATATTTTATTGTTTCTATAGTTTTTTTTCCTATTAGAGGAAACATTATATTCGGCATTCTCCTTGTAGTTCTGTAACTTCTAGAGAATCAGTATCAGTAAATGTAGCAAATCCCTAAGCTCATTTTGTTAATATCAATCTTAATTAATGGCATGGTAGTATTCACTAGACAATAATTTTCACAACATTTGATGCTGGGCAGCGTTAGCATACAATCATACCACCAATTTCCATTGTTCATCAAAATACAAGTCAAATAAGAAGGGATAGTCCACGAGTAAGAAAAGCCAATTTATTAATACTAAAAAATAGCTTCACAAATTTTTACCATGCATATAAATATATGGAAAATTAAAAGAGCTACAAATGTATTATTAAAATTCATATTCTGGGAGAAATACAATGGGAAAGAGACTGAATTTTGATAAAAAAACTATGCCAGCACAAAAAATACTGCAATTTTTTTCTCCATTTTGTCAGTAAGAGAAAGTCTCAGCAGCATCTTCATAATTTGTAAACCTTATTTACAAGAAGTCAGGACCCTTTGGCAGAGCACTACAATCACTGGCACGTGACACCCTACCAGAACTTTCCCTGTAATTTGAAGTAACAATACACCTGGTTCAGCTGCACAGAGTTTAGTCAGAATGAAAATTAAAATGCAAATTGTAGAAGAGAGTCCAAGAGAACATCCAGGGTAATGACAGAAGATCAAACGGGCTAAAAGATTCCAAGATTCTTACACAAAACCCAGAGAAATAACACCAAGGCTGCATATTTTTAAAGGAAATATAAAGCAGCCTCAAAATAAATACCAATAGCTGGCACAGAGAACTAGAAAATTCAGTTCTCAGAAAAAAAGGACATGGGACTATGCAACGAAAAATAATAGAAAAGCAGAAGGATATTTCCCCTCCTGACAGACTCTACCTGACAGACTCTTTTTTAGACACTGCATATATACATAATTGCAAGATTCATTGTCAAAGATGTGTTGCAAACCTGGATACCCAAGGAAATACAAGGAGTGTCCAAAGGGGAACTACATTATATCCTGATGACTGAAACCTGTTGCCTTGAGGATCAAACTCATCCTTTCAACATTAAAATCCAAGGTAAAGCTGCTCCCAGGGCCCTGTAAATAGGGTAAAATAGATATGAAATAAGGTCAAGTCTGAGCAAGGCACTGTATTTCTCTCTACCTGGTTCTTTATCTTCATTTAGAGGGTAACACTGAAGGTCCTGGAGACTTCTTTTTGACTGTTTTGTTAAAATTGAGGAGGGTTTTTTTTTTTAAACTACTCCCTGCTCGGTACTGAAGCAGGGCTGGGGTTTTCCTCTTTGCCACACGATGTCAGTGTTGCCGAGTAAAAATTGGGAATTTGCGTATTTATCGGGACTCAAATAAAAGCTCAGACATTTTGCTCCTTTAAAGCGATCACGGGACAACTTCACAGAGCTGAAAGATGCCCCGGTGCCATCAATCCCAAACTCCAGACTGCCTAACATGGAAGGATGTGCATGTTCCCAGCCAGCACGGAATGGCAGAAGTGCCAACATCAGAATGCTTCTGAGGTTTGTTATCTCGAGGGGATTGGGTAACCCCACCTCTACATCTCACTGCCTTGAATTTCTGAAGGCTGATGAAAATTAACCCGGGTTATGCTTATAAATCTGGTGAAGAAAACGGATTATAAGAGCAAAAATCAAAATATTCTTCAAAATATTCTTCAATATATGTGTTGTTCCCACATCACTGGGGAATGCTGCCAGTTCAAACTGGGTAATTGGTCCATCGAGCTGTGTCAGAGAACAGCACTTCATACCTGGATGGGGGAGGGAATTGTGCCATAACCTGCTCCCTAACCCTTCAGCACACATCTCTTTTGGAGCTATCATTTTAAAACATAAAAATACGCTTCCTAGAAAATTCATAGTGCTGCTAAGGCACAATCAAATTCAATCCTTGCTCTCACTCACCCAAACCTGGAGAGAGAATGGAGGCCTGAAAATAACAGGATCACTGTAAAATATATCCTTTATACCTTATAACTAAAAATCCAACCATATAGATTTTTTAGAACTGGATCTTTCTTGTTGCAATACCACTGACAAAAGATTCAAAGTAACTTTTCTTGAACACTTTTTTATGTCTCAGTCCCATTTTTTCCCCCTATAATCCCTTTGTATCTCTTACTAGCCCACACTGTGTCCCACATTTGGGGTATGACAGGTTAAAAGTCACACCATGTCACCTTCTGGCTTCAAACACTGGAATGTGATTCATTCTGTGCAGCCTCAAATAAAAATCCTTCCCAAATGGGGGATGGGGAGAAGGTACCAGCAAAGTTCAGCTCCTGTGTGTGTTTGAGGCTGTTTAATTTGCACTAAAAAGCCCAGCAGATGTATGAAACACTGCCTGAGGTCTAATGTATACACTGATGTACCCAGACAGAAGCTTAAAACTGTAGGAAATGAGAGCAGGAACATGAAAAACTACAAAAGGTGGATGCAAATGCTATTTTCCTTGGTATATCTGTCTCCCTCACCATCTGTATTGACAGACTTTTATTTTTTTAGCACTTCTACACAAAAAGAAATTAGAAAAGAGGTGGTAATTGTAAATATTGAAGATGATGGCCATGTTGTTTCAAATCCCTTGCCCACTTGTTACAAGATACTGCTGTGCATCTTGTGTCTTCCCTGTTAACATTTCATGGAGAACTTCCATGAACATACGTTTGTTCTTGTTCCCAACACTTTGTTCTGTCACTGTGACAGATGGCTTTACACTGAAGCATATGAAAATATTAAATTCTTTATCAACCTGTTGAAGTTTGAAATGCCTGTAAGTAATAACCATCTTGGCAGCCATTCTTTTAATACAGATATTACAGAAAACTATTTAGTGCCTCCATATCAGTTTGCTATCTGTCATAGACTATTTTAAAACCACAGTTTTCTTTGAACTTGATTAATAGTAGCATTGCTTCATTCAAAATAATATAATTTCTAAGCAGAATATTATGTTTTACTATTTGTTTATCCAGAAGAAGTTGAAAATTAATTTTAAAAATTACAGCTGGACACAACAGGGGCTTGTGCTGTACCAAAAGGGGTGGGGAGGGCACTGGGACTTGGTTGCCTACTGTTCTTTCTCTGTCCAAGCACAGCAATGGATGGAGCACTATCTTCAAGATTTGAATCAATTCTCTATAACACAGTACTCTATCCTGTTCCAAATGTGTTGTTGGCTCTAGTAATGACAAAAAAAAAAAAAGAAAAAACAACAAAACAAAAAGCAAATCACAAAACATGGTGAAAACAGGTTGTCCAACGTGCTTATCCTCCTCACAGTGCTCACATTGAATCAAGCAACTTCAGTTTCAGTTGGTAAACTGAATTTCCCAAGACAAGGAACACTGGTTAAAAACATATCCTTTTTATTTCTATTATTTCCTCAGCTGGAGGTTTTATGACAAGAGGTTGCTAGCTCCTATATTGACTGTGTAGAATACTACATAGAAAATAGCACAACAGAGCCTCTCTGACCCCAAGGCACTCTTACACTTCTCAAATTGTAAAATAACAAGTCTCAACTAATGTTGAGCTCGAATATGTTCTGTGCAATCAGCTTTTTATTAAAAAAACCTTTAATGGTATGTTATTAATAGATGCAAAAGTCTGCACAGTCCTCAGATTAAAAAAAATTGCTTTCTATTAACAAAGCAAAAATATATTCCAAATGTCTGTATTTTAAATGCTAAAGATAATGTTACAGGAATGTATAAGGAATGTATAATGTATAAGGAATAAGGGGAGTTGGGGTATGTACTATAGATGTTACAAGAGGTTATACAGAACCAACCTTCAAACACATCAATTCCATTATACCTGTCTTGTCTCTTATTGAGAGCATTATTCAGAACTCCCATAAATACAGACCAAGGACTTCCTCAGAACTAAGAGGCCATCTCCAGCTGAGTGTCCCCAGCAACCACAGTGTGAGAGAAGAGACACCCCAGAGGGGAGCTGGGAGCAGGGACTGAAGAGGTGCACACCTCTTGCTGCACTATTCTTCAAAAAAGATCCAGGGTTTTGTCAGAAACTTTGCAAAACTCCAGTATTTTCCAAACTCTGTTCCTAGGAAACACTTCTGATGTTGATTCACTGCCTCAGCTCATGGAGTGTGACAGCAGCAGGAGGTCAGATTCTGAACTTGGGTTAAAAACCCTTTTGGTAAGAACATGAGAGATTCACCTCTAAATGGGAATTAAATTTGGTATTTGAGAAAGATTTTCTATCTTAGAAAAACACAGCACTGAGAACGAGTTCTGTCAGCTGTAAATCAATTCTGTAGAACATGTTTACATATATAGCTGCATTTTTTCTGGCATTTGCTTCCCAAACCTCTCCTAAAAGCCTCAAGTAATAGAAATCCTATAATCTTCCTAACTCATCTGATTAAATATTAAGTATTCTTACGATGAGGAAGCCTTTCTAATGCCCAACCTAAACCTTCCTTTGTATAATTTAAGCCCACAGCTTCCCAACCTACTCACTGCAGCCATGGAGGAGAAGAACATGTCAATGCTGTTACATCCAATTACCTGTCAGAATTTGTTTCTTTAAGTAGAAATGCAGTCTTGTGTCTGCAGGATTGAAAGATCAAACGAAACATCTTTTGCTAACTCAAGTTGGACCCAGGCACTTTCTACAACATTCAGGAAAATGAAAAGGAAACTTCTCAGTGGGGAAAAAAAGGACAATTCTTTTTACAATGCCAAAATGAAACATGTCAAAGTTGCAGTTCTATCTGGCTCTTTTCTTCCATGTTTCCAGTTTTCTTAAGATATAGGTAAAATTCGGAAATTTGTTAAAATAACTAAAAAGGATTGGTAGCTACCTAACTCTCCTCCCTACATTCAGTGAAATAACTGTCTGGAAAAACCTGCTTGGATCCAGTTAGAATTTTACAGTCTTTGTGCTTCACAGACACAAAGTTTTGGGGGAATAAATGTATACATCCTGCATGCCATTCCTAAAGATAATTCCCCATAAGAATCTCAGCTCCCTCATCCATCTTTGTCTTCTGTTATCTTAATGGGCAAAATGCCCTTGGCTCCTCCAGTGGTGCTAAAACCTGAAGGAAATAAGAACAGCCCAAGCCAGCTCCCTCCTGAGAAGGCACAAGATAATCTACCTGAGTCATACACTCGGTGCATGATTAGTTGGAATTTGTAACCTCCACTTCTCTTGTTCTACACCACAGCCAAAGTCAAGCTGTGCACCAGCCAGTGACTCACACCCCATTATTTTACAATATTAGTCATTTAGCTACTAAATACCAAAAAAAAAAAAGGGTTTACTACAAATTCATGGAATAGATTTGCATCCTTCTCCACAGATGTATTTCAAAACTGCAGAAGCTTTATCCTCTTTATTCCATTTGTGCTTCACCCTCAGTTCTGAGGGGCTGGAGTGACCCATTGCTCTCCAGCTGCTGTGGGAGAGGAGAGGAGAGGAGAGGAGAGGAGAGGAGAGGAGAGGA
>VZRH01001377.1:909550-948079 GCA_013397555.1 Urocynchramus pylzowi | reverse complement strand
AAGCGCTGCCGATGGCTCCCGCTACACCTGCGTTATTCGCGATGCCGTGGGACAGTATTTATGACTTTCCACCCGCTGCGCTCCAGATGCTGCCGCGAGAGGCGAGAGCCCTCGGCTGCCTCTGCCTTCCCTGCCGGGCTCGGCAGTGCAGGCGCTCGGCGGAGCCGGTTTGTTTTATTTGGAGATAAGAGCAGCTCCACGCCGGTTTAGCTAAAAACCACAGCCTTGTGGGAAAGGAAGGTGGGCACGCGAGAGCAGATTACTCCCAATAATTCATTTATGGAGCGGCTTAATGGATGGGCTAAATATTAGCTGCTTATTAAAATACTGGACGTGGTGCTAAAGTTTGCAGGGTTTCAGTACTAGGATCAATCTTAGATATGCGAAATGTTTAGCTTCTGGATTAAAAGATGACTAATCTCTTGCGAAATACTGAATTCCTTTTAGAATAATATTGCAGACTATGTCATCTTTATGACAAAGACTGGCTGGAACTGAAACAAAACCTGAAAATCTTGCACAAGAGATGGCAGCAATTAACCCATTTGCAGAGAAGAAAAAAAAGTTTCAGATAAACATTAAAAACTGATCCCTTTCACTACACAAAAGCATTGCTTATGCCCTACCAAATAAGCTGCTATTTCAAAGTACATCTATTTATGCAATTGAAGTTACAATCTGCAAACAACCACTTGTACTCTATTGAAAAATTCTCAAGAGGCTGCTCAGAGGACTTTTCTAATTCTGTAAAATGAATTTTCATATGACAAATTCACTATTTCTCAAAAAACCCCCAAAAGTTTATTAAAACATCTTTCAATGTTTATCATTATTCTCCAATCAAAATCGAGACCAATCTGATCTCTTGGAAAATAACTTGTTATCATTCACTTCCTTTTTGTAAATACAAATACTTTCTGGCAGAATAGGAGAGACAAGGTTTAATTATGTTCTGTGAAAACTTAACATACAGAAAATAATATTAAATTGAGGCTGTAATTTCATAGTGTTTTCCTTGTTTGGGAGTTTTTATTGTAGCCATGCTCAACTTATTAAACTTTCTACCTAGACAGACTATGGGACCATTAAGGCACTTTAATCACAATAAAGTGTATAATTTAAAAAGAGAATGTTGCAAGGGTTGGCCTGACCACTGGGATTAATAGCCAGAACATCTCGGAGCTCACACTGCCTCACTGCGTGGCCTTGACCACATTATTCATCACTTCAGTTTTCCCACTTGTAAAATTAGAATAATACAACTTCCAGTGTCTCCCATCTCTGACTTCTCAGGAGGGCTCGAAGGATTAATGACCCTACAGTGCTCTGAGATTGAATAAACACTAACTGCTAAGGCAGAGCTAATATGTTTCAGAACATTAAAGCACTGAAATGTTAGAAATTCCAATTAAATCACCCTGTGCATCTGAACATGGGTGAAGTAAAATACAGGGATTACTAAAATACCATCTTCTACCACTTACCATCAAAAAATACTATGGGTTGGCTTATTAGTTCTGTTATTTAAATCTGATTTTTACCATACATTCCTATCATTAAGCTCAGTTCCATTAAAAATGCCACCAGCAGCAATTAGCACAGCTAATTTACAAAACCAGGCTGTCCAGGGCAAGGCCATTTAGAGTCAAAGCAGTCAGAAAACATGTCCATTACCTCTGGCCTGTTGTTTTGAGCCTTTGCAGCACGTATGGGCCTTCAATCAGAGGACCTGCAATTCTGGCACATGCTACATGAGGTTCTCAGTGCTGTTCTTCAGAGATCCCCATGCTTTATTCAAGTAATGAAAAAGAGTTTGAACCAACTAATTATCTCATTAGCAAAAAAATAAGGGGGGCAGGGGGAAGCACTGGCAAAGCACACACTGCTGCAGAAAGAGCTGCAGCACTCACAAAGTTGTGACAACGATCAAAATCAAAATAATGGTCTGAATTCCTATGTCCAACTCAAAAAAAGATCATTGCAAATTTATGTTTCAGTCTATAGAAATAGTAACCTTGAATAAAAACCCATGCACATTACACATTGCTTTTCATCACTCTCTCTCAGTAGTGATGAAAAGAACCTTGGTTCTTCCACCTCCCAGTTGAACTGGAGATGAAATGTCTGACATCTCTCATGGTGGTTCTTCCACCTCCCAGTTGAACTGGAGATGAAATGTCTGACATCTCTCATGGCCCAATGATGCCAGGGTTGTCCTTGAGCCACCACAGGGCGGCTGCAGAAGCTCAGCTGGGATGCCCCTGTTTGACAGCAGGGATACTCCAGCAGCTGTGGGTGAACCAGACCCCCTGGAGCCACACCCTGACCCAAAGTTCCCTGTGGGATGAGCAAAAGCTGAGTGGGAATCACAGCAGGGCCTTGCTGTGGTTCAGCTGCTGGGGATCCTCGCTGTCACCTTCTCACACACACATTTCCTGCCATGGGCAAGGCACCCCCTGAACCTCTGTCCTTCCCATTACACATGCAGGGACAAACCTTACATAACTGAAATATTACTGTGATGGCAGCAGCTGTTGAGGTTTCAGTAATTCCAAATTTCTATCTTTTTTACTGGAGACCTTCAAGTAAGTATTTTCAATGTACTCATTGAATACTACAGACGAGTACCATCACTTTTGGCACACCAAAAGTTCTAAATGAATTTAGTTGCTTGTCATCCTCTACATCTTTTTCTCCTTCTGAATTTTCCAATTGACAAAGAAAATTACAGAGAAGCCGACCAAAGCAACTGACTGTAAAATATGTGCCTTTAAGTGAACGGTGCAGCTGGAGTTTTTTTAACACTGATGCAAAGGTGCACGTGTCATCCTAGAAAGCTTCCAGCTAAAAGTCTTCATTGGGTAACTGATTTAGCCATAATTTCCTGAATTAAGTTTCTGTGCTTTGGGAACTATAAAAAACCAACATAACCACTGAAGGAAAGTGAATACTGGTAAAATTCACAAGTAACATCTCGAGCAGAAGGTTATTCTGCACCTGCCTAGTTTGTAAAGTGCTTTTACTACAGTTAAACAGGGCAGTGAAATGTGCTTTAGTCTTTTAATGCACATCCACGTCCAACACACGGGGGCTCTCCATGCCTGATGGATTCCTGCTGGAAAGGTTTCTTCCTACATGCCATCTAATGAGCAGCACCACACAAGGGAAGCCTAATGAAGCATATTCAGATGGAAAAGTATCGTGTGATTTATCACAAACGTGCTGCAGTTTTATTTCAAAAGGGTTCATGGTTTCCATGTGCAAGTTTGAGCCAGACAACCAAGGTGTTAAAAAATCCAACATCAATCAGATGCCACAAACCCAACAGAGCAATTGGAGCTCAAGGAAATCCACATCTGAGAATGCATGATGTTAAGTCATGCTAAATAATGTCCTTTGGAGAGAATCTAAATGATGAGGATTTTAAACCTGAACTATGAAAAGAAATACCATCAGAAAACAAAAGTTTTTTTCTCTAGCAGGCAGAATGTTAAAATGTTCTCCAGGGGTTGGATCCTGCAAGCATCCACAGTGCTGCTAAGAGCACAGTGAAACTAATTACAAAAGTACACAAAAATGATTGGGTTTAGCATTGGACCTACGTAAGAGATGTTCCAAAAAAGCAGTGACACGAAATACTAGGTGTTTTCAGAAATAATTTTTCTATATATTCAAAATGTCAGTGCTTTTCTTTAGCCAATTGCTTGCTAGTAGCCTCCATAAAGAATTTGTAAATGTGATTACACCAATCTGAATTGCTTCATTTTGCATTAGGAGCTGGGGTTGCCTTTTCCCAAGGTGTATTTGCTGCTGATGTCCCCAATCTCTCTTGAAGGTTCTAGGTCTGTTTCTACCTTTCATGCAATTAGAGCAGTTTACAAATGAAATAACTTAAACATTGCAAGTGTCCAAAGGTACTTTCACACTCTTAATGCAATGCTAAATGCAAAAATTTGCAGCATATTAAATGAAAATTTTATTTTCTATATTTTGTCCAAAAAGTCATGCTTAATTTCAATCACAAATAAGAAATCAAACACCATCAATAAAATAGTAGAGGAACATAGTTTTGATGCAACTAAAAGAGTACTGCTCTAATAAATGTTACTTCAAACGTTGCCACAAAAAAAGTTTCCTGCATAAATGCTATGAAAACTGCTATAAAAATAACCAGTCATGCCTGTACTGACCCTCCTGTAAGGAGCAAAAATGCATATTTCACAGGATAGGGATTTTTTGCACAGCCACTGCTGCTTAGGAGGTCAAGTTCAAAAAAGAATTACTTATCCAAAGCCCTAAAATAAAGCAAAGTTTCTGAAGAAGCATCAAATCAAAGAAAAAAATCTGTATCTGTATTTTTGTCAAGTGTAAGGAAGGCACCAGACACCATTTACCAGCAGCATTCACTTTCAAGACTGTTGACTTTTTTTGTGCTTGTTGCAAAGTTTAATGTGAAACATAAGGTAACAACACATCTACCAACATGAAGAAGAAACAGGTCTCTGAAAAGTCTTGAAGCAAAATAATTCCTTCTGTGCTCATACATATTCACAGCCCTGTTGAAATGCTAAAGTAGTCACAGGAATTTGCATTCCTGAAGCAGACAGCATTTCCACAGGAACAAGGATTACTAGTTAAGGCTGCAACATGGACTTTAATATCTCACTCTATATGTCCTTCAGAGGTAATCTGGATCAGCATTTAGGTGTTTTCCCCAAACAAATTACATTTTTTTGTTTAGTAATTAGAAAACACAACTTTTTACTATGCTGTGAATTCAAAATGTTTTTCAATTCCACAATCCTTTTTTCCTTCCCACGGTATTAATGCAAATTGTTTCCTCAATAAAACTGCAAAAGGTTAATTTGTCTACAGAGCCCCGTGACCAGGAAAACACAGATGTGACAATGCTCACCACACCAGCGTGAGGAAATGTCAAAACACAATGGAAAATACCTAAAAAACCTGGAAGTGCTTCCCCTTGGAGATCAAATAGTGCAAGGTAACACCTCCAAGTGACAAAGTGCAGCCTGTGGCACAGAGCAGGGCCCTGAGTGCTGCTCAGAACGTCAGATAAAGTCAATATATTTAATAATCAAACCATTGCCCAGCCCCAGGACCACAGCTGGAAGGCACTGAGGGAGCACCAAGGCTCCCCCCGCCATCCCTAGAGGCACACAGCCCAGAGGAGTCAGAATTGAGACTTCTCACTCTGCCTTTGCCCCCTCAGCAGAGCAGAGTGAGCACAACCCCCGTGAGGCAGGTGTGAGTCTGACACCTGCCTGCACCTACCCGCAGTGACCCGAGCAAAGGAAAGGGAATGACAGAGTTTAGAGACTTCTAGAAGATTCTTGGCCTGGAAAGTAAGCAAAGAAATACTCCTAGGCAGCTCTGTGAGAGGGATGGAGGTAGAATTCTGTTGAGAAAATGGGTAACTGCCTATTTTTTATTCTTAGTTAATTAAAAATCTTTATTTTTCTGCTGCTGAATTTATTTTTACTCCACCTATTTTTCTTTGCAGTTGCTCTTCAGATTGCAAAACACACCAATGAGACTTTTGTCACTAGCTTTAGAGGCATGATGTTTACTTCCTACTAAAATGAATGCAAAGATTTAAATATCTTCATAAATACAGGATATAAAGCAGCGTAGGGATTGTTATTTGAGATACTTTAAACATATTTTCATCACTTAATATTACACAACGACACAAATGCCACCACTTTCTGCACTATCAGGTAGAAGGCAGAGGTTGGGACCACCTCCAGCTCAGTTCTTGGGGTCCTTCTCTCCTTTAAAGTCCTGCTGGCACAGAGAATGTCACAGCTTGTGGATGCAAGCAGCCCCTTGCTCCTGCTCATCTGTGGCACAACACAGTTGACTAATTAATTTTTTAAAGTATTCAAGATGTGACACATACATAGGATTGAATACAGATTAGCATTACAATAATCACAAAGCTTTTGTAGCCTCGAATTTGTCTTCTTGCAGCGAAGTTCCCTTTAATGTGCAAATGAACGATGCCACTACGTATCTGGAAATAAACAGGCTCATTGTGATCTCATTGTGATCGTGGCTAGTCACAAACACAGGCATTTTGGGTTATATTAACAGGCTGGCAGAGAAATAAAAGATCCATGCCCAACTGCCTGCTGCCACATCCTGTTCCATCCCATCAGTGGTGTCCTGGAGTGGTGTTAGGAAAATCTCCTTCCCCCCAAATGTTTCTGGATTTAAGTTCTTCTCACGACTTGCAAGAGCTTTTTTGGCCTAGCTGTAAAGACAGGATATGTTTGCCAAGCTGAGTCAAAAGAGAGCAAAAGGGACATGAAATTGTCTCAAAACTTCAAACCCAGCAAAAGCTGAAAGAGAGGTTCAGAAGAGAGATGGCCCATGTAGCAAAATGCAAAGGGAATGGGGAACAGGGAAGTGAGCTGGCTGGAGTGCTCAAAACCCTGACAATAACTTTTAAATAAAGGGTAATGATTTTTTTTTTTAAAATTTAATTTTTTACCTTTCAATTTTTGAGATTAGCTAAATCAATGAGTCTGAAGTCACCTCACACCTCACAGGCCCCACTTCACGCACAACAAAAGGACCAGCATGTCCTTCAGGAAAAAATCCTTTACTGACTGTGGGGTCAGTCACAGGGTGCCCAGGGCAGCTGTGGCTGCCCCTGGACCCCTGGAAATGTCCAAGGTCAGGTTGGACAGGGCTTGGAGCAGCCTGGGACAGTGGAAGGTGCCCCTGCCCATGGCACGGGTGAGATTGGATGGGCTTGAAGGTCCCTTCCAACCCAAACCATTCTGGGATTCATGTGCTTGGCAAAAAGGGCTGCTCCTGGTAGCTGTTGGTAAACAAGCACATTCCCAACAGGATCCTCAGTGCCAGAGCAGTTAATTATAGGGTTTGCTTTATAGTGAGATGCAAAACACAGCTCAGAAATAGATGGTCCTTTAGAAGGATTTAGGGAGACCAATGCTAAGTTTGTCATCCATCAAGGAATGCACACAGGATAGTTTATATCAACATCTATGTAAGATGTTTCCAAGAATAAGGAGTGCACAATATTTTAAAAACAAATTTCACACGTTTTTCTGACAAAATGTTGTGAACTCATGGTGTTAATTTTAGCAGCTTCAATTGGATTTGGTATGGTTGGAAATGCAGGGGGAAATCTGCAGTAATCAGGATGTGACACTCATTAACACTTTCACAAAATACCCACTGGATTTGCATAAACTCTGTAAAGATTCATTGGTGAATCTTTAATATGAGATTTCCCTTGGTTTTACTCCACGCTCAGCTCCATTTGCCCTCCCTCTCTCCTCTCCCCTGCCAGCGAGAACTGCTGTAAACAGTTCATAACAAAGCATAATAAAATGTACTGAAAAATGAAAATACACTTGTTATTACCCAAAAGCCTATATAATTGCATATATAATTTCATAAACTGCAAATATTTTTCAAGAAATCCTTCTGTAAGGGAGAGAAATACTAATTGGATACAATGGCTTGATAGAGTGGCACTCCAAGTCACTTAATAAATCTGGAGATGCACAGGCAAGTTCTTTAATGACCTGTGTATAAAACCCATCCATGGCCCAGCTTGCAGACAGCACAGGATTTGCATGCAAAATAGCAGGAAAAGAGTCTAGAAAATGGATAAACCACTAAGGCAGCAGAAGGTTTCTGGTCCTGACTCAAAAATTTTAAGCAAATGCCACTATGAAGGGATACAGTTCTTGCTACTCCCAATATTGTAAATGTGGGAATACATATTAAAATATTTAAAAAATAAACCTGGGTCATTTCATTCTTCTTTAGAAACACACCCTTCTCAAGAGGTAATATTTGCCATGAGTTTTTAGCTGAACTATCCTACACTGACTACATCAATATGGGCTATTATAGCAGACAGTCCAATATATGATGGGAAGTTCACAATGGAAAAAAAATTATCTTCTCTTTTGAACTATTAAAAAAAAAACCCACATTACCAGGTTTGAAAATCTCATGGAAGTTCATTCTGCTGTTAAAAATGCTTTTTGGTTACTTTTGGTTCTAAATAGAAATCTTCTACAAGAATGGTTATGAGTTCAGCATTAATAGGATAAGATAAAGTAAATTTAGGGTTAGATTCAGAATAAAATTTTAATTTCAATTCAATTCTTCTCCCTGCCCTAAATTCCTGCATAGAGACATAAATGACATTTAATTTCTGGTGTGCTACACTCCAACCCAACAGTTTCTGTTAAAGCCTAAGCTTTGAAATTATTTGAACTATGTACCTGCATAGAACATCTCCACCAGACAATAGATTATTTCACTTGCTTGCATTTTGAGCAAATTTATTGACTGAGAGTCTCGTTTCATTGCCCCTACTCAGCACATCATTATCTCTGATATCCCACAAGCACATGAAAGAATTTTCTAAAGGAAAATACAACCCAAGTGTGAGGGCCAGGATACATTCCTGTATTTTATTTCTGGTTAAACTCTCAGGCTCAGATCACCTTTATGTCTTGTTCACTACTGAGTAATGGAAGAAGGCTGGGGAGAAAAATGAATATAAGTGGTTTTATTTGTCTTGTGGAATCTTTTTAAAGATAAATTAGAACATCAGAACTTGGAGATTTTTTTTCTCCTGCTGAACAACTGTAAATTGTGCTGAGGTCACTTGAAGTGTAAATACTCTGAGCACTTTTCATTTGGGTTTTCATTAAAAAAAAAATAATCTCAAAGTGGAACAAATTTTTTGTTACGGTTTAGTAAGCAGAATTCTCATTCCAATGCTTTAATGCTCCCAAAGCACAGCTGATCACAAAGCAACAGCAGATCTTGGTAAGTAAAAACTCAAAAATTTTTCTCTAACTCAGAATTATCCATTTCCAAGGCTTGCCAACCACAAGACTAATTTGTACCCATCAAAAAGCACAAAACTTGTGAGATAATTTCAATAATCACAATAGCAACAACATCCTCTGTGCCATTCCTCAAAGAATTCTCCTTGTTGGATGCACAGTGGACTGCCAAAGCAGCAAAGCCCTCCAGCATTCCCTGCTTTAGGACTGCAAGGGTTCCACCCCAAACTGTAGAGCAAGAAAATGAATAAATCAAAAAATAAATAAATCAAAAAGGCATTACAGGCTTTCAGAGTGTGCTAATGACATGTGAACTCCCTGACCCTGTGACTGAAGTGCTGGTTATTATTGGACAACCACTGGGAAAATAAGCTGTTAGAAAATAAGAAGTCTTTACTTTTATTTCACTAATTCAAATGGCACCATAATGACTCCTTTGAACACGATTTCTCAAAGCTGTCACATATTGTTCATGAGAGGCAAGGAAAACAAGTTCATCAGATACTTCCCTTCTCATTTCTCTGTATCAATGGCAGGAATCTCAAAACACATGCCACACTGTCCCTCACAAGAGAGTGAAGTAAAACTGAGATCAACAGCCCCTTTCTGCCTTGCATGGGATTGTAGGGTGAGAAACAAATTTCAGGATGGAAAATCAGGAAAAGGAGGAGGACACTGTGTATTCTGCTGCTTCATAACTCCCTGTGCCTGCATATAGTGGACATTTTTGGTGGCTCAAAGGGATGGGGTGCACAGAAACTCAGGAATAACTGAAGTATGGATAAAGTACATTTATATGACAATAAGGTGATTTTTTTTTTTTTTTTTTTTTGGCACTCATACCTGGTTGTCTGCAGCAATTCCATCTAGACAGAACTTGGAAACTGGGCGCCAGAAATGTGGCCTTGAGGAATCTGCATCAGCATGAATTTCTTAAAATGGAGACAGTATGGGGAAACAGACCAGATATTTTGAGGGCTGACAGACTCTGCTGGACACAGAGCTGGCACACGTGGAACGAGGCTGGGCAGGTGTGTTTTGGCAGCAGCTGCAGCTCGCTGCTCAGCCAGCTGCCAGCACCTTGCCAGGACTGCTGCTGGGGCACACAGAGGTGTGGCTGTGGCAGAGATGCAAACTCAGCTTTCTCGGGGACAAGCTGGGCCACCGAGGCCACGAGCCCTGCTGCCCACTCTCAGGGGCAGAAAATGAAAGCTCATTTTTTGCACACTGAGAGCTCTTCAGCCTGATACTGGAATAAAGACACAGCACAGCACATGGAGCTAGGGCTGGCACTAAAGGAAACTCGAGATTCCAAATGAGCGAACACGGAATTCCACTTTCACCATAATATTGTGCCCACATCCGTGCTCCAGGCACCAATTCCCACGAAACATGCTCTTCCAGAGAGATCAGGCTTCTTTTGGAAAGCACACAAAAAGCCAGCACTACTATTCCATTCTAGTATCGGTGGGTTTCCCCTCCTGATTTTAGAATTAATGTTCCTACCAAAAGCCACCACTCCTAGAGGTTCATAGAATTTCACAGCCTTTGCTGCCCTCTCTTCTCTTTAGGAAAACCCTCAATGCCCCCAATTCAGAAGATAAAGTAAAAGGCTGTAAAACACTATTAAGTGTTAATTTTACCTGGGAAACAAAATGGCATTCGTATTCTGAACAGCACATAAGGGAAAAAGTCAAAATTCAGGACATGAGTCAGGGCAACATATTTCATGTTGGCTTCAACTGAAAATTAATTTGTGGATATAAAATTTTGAATTAAAATTATAGTATTAATAAAACTGCAAGTCAACTTTTTACTGCATTGCAACAAAATATTACTCAAAGCTTCAGTATGTCATGTCTCATTCTAATGGAAAGTTCTAAACAAAGAATAAAAATATTTAGGAGGTTATCATTTTAAAAATATATATTTGTGAAATATCTATATTTTTATATTTCTACGTATAAAAATCATAGAAATGTTCCCAAACAAATACATTTGCTGAGACTTTTTAAAAAAATACAGTTCACCATTATTCCATCAATGAGACAGAGAACCCAAGAAACACAAGTGATCCAAATTACCCCCCCAAGCCCCAGCGATGCTCACCTGAACATTTGCTGCACTGAATAAACATTATATAAATATTTTTATACACATATATTTAATATCCTTAACAGACAAGCAAGTACAGCACAACCTGACTGTGGTTATTTGGAAAACGGAAAAGCACCAGAGATGGTTTCTGAATCACAATGCCAGGTACAATGGTCAGGAATATTTTGTAGAGAAGTTGTTTAGATCAGTTGTTTACTACAGGATGGAAGGCTCTGACTGCCAGGGCTTTGACAATAAAGTGTCATCACCTTTTAATAAAATGTGAAGAGTAAGGCTTAATTCACAACAGAAAAGAAAATTTCCTGCATTTTTGTGAATTCTCACACATCATTAAGTCTTTTTTGTATTATTCTAAGAGCTGTGGGCTTTGGGTGATTTCACTAATTGAACTCAGAGTAGGATGATTTTTGGAACACCACTTAAAGATTCTCCTATTTTTATTAACTTCCACACCTGAAGAAGTGAGTGAGCATCACATCACCTCTGCTCTGGCAGTTTTATTATTTCATGCCAACTTCACACAGTGACTTCAGCTGCTCCTCATGACACAAATGCCTTCCAAGTGTCACACCTACTCTGCAGATTTCCCAACACAGCCCTTCTAAGATTTTCAAATGGTTGCTCCATCTACATCCTTAGAACTTACCAATATTTCAAGAGAACAAAATATTCCATATTTGTTTACATTTTTATAACTACACATCACCCCAAGCAAATAAATTGTGTTTTCTAACCTGTGGAGTTATGCAGCATTTATTGAAATTATAGAATTCATACTGTTATTATGAGAGCATGGAACAACAAATGTAAAATTAAAACTCATCATTACCTTGAAATCTGGCATGAAACCTGAAACTAAATTAAATCTTATCTAAATGCCAAAACCAAGGAGAAGATAAACACCACCAAAGGGAAAACTTGTTCCTAGATTCTCGTTCCTATTTCCTATTCAATTTTTTTTTTTTTTTTTTTTTTTTTTTTTTTTTTTTTTTTTTTTTTTGCATATTTGCAAACAGAAGACTGAAAAAAGGTACCTGAACAGTCACAACTGAATCACCTGGAACAGTGAGAGGCTGGCACGGGGATGAAGGGAAACATCTTTCCATCAAGACTTTGAAAAGAGTCTAAATCTACTCCAAATCCAGACTTGGAGAGCTGTTGAGAATACAGCAAGATTTAATTCTCTGGATGAATCTTATACCATATACTGATCAAGACCAATAAAATTACACAAAATGGGATAATTTTTACCATATCCAAGGAGATATGAAATCACTTGCCTGGGCACAACTCAGTAACAACTGAACTACTCCCCATGCACCTGCACACAGAGGCAGAAATGCAGACAGCTGCAACTGCAAGCAGATTTTAGGAATTCTGTGAAGACATCCATTGAAACATGAGGAAAAGTTTGCCCAGCTTTTCAGTGCTGAACTTGTCAAGAGAAGTTCAATGAAGAATCAGACCAAATTATTTTTCTTGCAAAATGGGACAGGATGTCATTTGATTCAAATCTGCTGCTCCAATTATTTGGTCATTAGAACAATGATTCACCATTCCAGGCATTTTTATACACAGTTCTGGGCCCATATCAAAGAAGCCAGTCTGCCACGTAGAACACTGGAAATCAAGTTTTCCCAGGAAAACATTTTTATTCCAGCCAATTCTAGTATATAAATCTTCAAACAATAATAAGTTCAATAAATTTAATGCAGCTGGAAATGACTCAGATAAGGAGAAATGGCAGGCCTTCAATGCAGAATGACTGACAGGCCAAGGAAAGGAAAGGACAATTGGAATGCCAGCCTAAGTCACAGTGTAAATCATCACTGAACTATCTGAGAACTCTGCAGGATGCCACCAGAGATGCTTGTTGGGCTGGAAAGCATAGTGTTGGAAAATAATTGCCTGAAGACTGAAGAACACAAACCAGAATACAAAGATTTGAACAGACTAAAGGAAATAAGAATAGGGATAGGAAGACCAAATACAAGCTCACTGACTGATCCAGGAAAGAGTCTTAGCACCAGAAGCACCATCACAGGTCAGGAGCAGGCAAACACTGCTCCTGGTTGTGAAACCCCAAAATTTGAGGGGCAAGGTGTGTCTCAAACACTGATAGCTGGGTGCCCAAGGGGCCAGCCAAGGGTTGTTGGCAAGAACAAGATGTGGAGTAAGCTCATCTCCCCTGATCTGTGAAAGGCTGTCAAATAAAGTCCTCTTGCTGCCTGCTCATTGAAAATCAGTCTTTAAAAAAAGCTTCTACAGAATGTGGACTCTCCCTAAATATATCAGAAATGAAATGTGTGCAGTAAAACCTGTGAGTGTTCCCTGCAGACACAGCCCTGCACTTCAGCAGAGCCCTTCTGCTGAAGGTCTTTCTGTTAAGTGAAATATAAATTGGTAACTGTTGTTGATACTAATTTCTTAGACACTTATAACTAAATTATCCACTAGAGAGCACAGCAACATTTTCAAACACATTCTGCTTATGCCTGCAAGTGCCAAGTGAGGTCCTTGTGGCACTCAAAGTCACTCTCTACACAAGAAATATGCTAAACAATCTGCCATGCACAGCAGAGATAAGGAGTGGACTCAATACAAGGCTTGAACGAGAAAAGGTCAACAGACCATGAACTTTTAATGAACAAATTTCAGCTGCTCCCAGCCTGGTGTGCAGTTCTTGGACATTACTGATGAAATAACTTCTTTTGCATTATACACTTTTGTGTATAAATATATAACAACATACAACAGAAAGAGAAAATACATTCTTCCTTCCTGCAGGAGAAAGGCAGAGCAGCACAGCTCATCAGCATTCTGGGCAAGAGCTGCTCTGCTTCCTGGTCTCCAATATATTCTGGTGATGTCATGACATTTTTACTTTCCATTAAAGAAAATCTTTCATCATTTACTATTTCCCGTTTTAATGAGCATACTGAAAATTCATCTATTGTTTAAAAACGTAAATAAAATATTCTTCAGTTTTGCTGTATTTTACGGTTGCTGAGAACAAAAAGATCATCCATATGAAGTACTCTGGAATTTCTGCTTTAAAATATTGTTTAAAACTGTTGTATTCCCACAGGTCTGCATCAATACATTGACAAGGGTGTCCACAGCATGCAGAAATCCGAATTGTACATCTGAGAGCCGCAGGGAGACAAATTAACTCTACCAGAGATCTTTACTAAATATGTTTTTCTTCCTTTTCCCACAAACCATTTGAGTCAATCATTGCTGTAAAAAGATTAATAGCATAGGGCATCTTGTATTCCCAGAAAAACATAGAACTTGGCATATCTAGTCAAATATGTTCAGAAGAGGATAGATTTAGACACTGAAAAAAATAAAGTTATTGAAAGTATTTAAGTCTGAAATAAGCTACATGTAAGAGAAATCTTGTCCTAAACAGCATCACTTTACAGCTTTATAATCTGGGGAAGGGGGGGTTTATAGACATTTCTCTTTTTTGTTGGCACCCCCATGAACAGAAATGAAATTATAAGGCTGACAACTACTATGGAATGCAAAGAGGAGTGCTAGGAAAGCATTCACTGTCCATGGGAGCTGTAAACAGCACAGTCAGCTGGGAGGATGGCAAATCACTTGACAACCATTACTGCAAACAGAGGAACAAAAAGCAAGGTGGAGAAAATCCAGGTCAGCAAAAAGGGATGAACACAACCCACAGCAAAGGCGTAAAGGCTAATGTGGATTTCCACAGCTCCACTTAACAGGGTGTTAAAATATTGTATAATACAGATTATATAAGTGCTAAATGCAATATATTCCTGGAACTATAGAATGGCTTGGGTCAAAAGGAACCTTAAAGCTCATCTTCTTCCACCCCTGCCATGGGCAGGGACACTTTCCACCGTCCCAGGTTGCTCCAAGCCCTGTCCAACCTGACCTTGGACATTGCCAGGGATCCAGGGGCAGCCACAGCTGCTCTGGGCACCCTGTGCCAGGGTCTACCACCCTCTCAGGGAACAATTTCTTCCCAATTTCCAGTCTAAACCTCCTTCAGTTTAAGGCCAGTCTCCTTTGTCCTATCAGTACGTGTCCCCATGAAAAGTCCCTGTCCAAACACTCAGTGCTATTTCTTTGAGGTCACTCTAATTCACTTTTCATTTTCTTCAATCCTATCAGTTAAAAGCACCATCACTGTAGTTTTCATAATAGGCATTGTTACATGTTTATACAGTTGAGGAAAAACAAACAAACAAACCACAAAAAAAAAACAAAAAAAAACAAAAAAACCAACATAAAAATAGAAAGAAGAAATATGAATTATCAGGTTTTCTCAGTGTAATCTACAGTTATGGATAACTCCTGGCACAAGTGGGTTAACCAGTTTAGGAAATCCTCCTCGACACTGAGAAATGCATTTTCATATTGATAGATCTGATTTCCTCTTTCTGCCTTTCAAGTCCCACTAATGGGGTCTAAGTCAGAGTGGGAGGGTGCAGGGGTGGTATTAACTGGCAACATCCTGCAAAATAAGGCCAGAAAGCAGCAGCAGCAGCAGCCAGATCCTACCTGGAGAGCAGGTTTGTGATACAGGCAGAATCTGTGTCTGCTTCATCAAAAAAGTGGAGCCTTTTCTGATGATTTCCAGCCCCAGTAAAACAGTTCTCTGCAGCATAAAGTGTCCAGGTCTTGGGAGCAAAGCTTCTTTGAAGGGGGGGAAGATTTCCTGGCTGGAGATGAAGTGCTGACCCGTGGTTATTAGAGCTGCAGCTCCTTCACCTGCATGGTTTTCCTAAGTGTTTTGGCTCTGCAAGAGTTGATGAGCAGTTTAACATCCTGCTGGGAAAATAATAGCTTCTATATCCATGTGTGGACCATTTCAATTCATCTAGGGAAGAAAAGTCTCTATAGGTGCAAAGGCTCACACGAAATATATACTTTTAATAAAGCATTTAGAGACCAAAAAAATGATACCAACTTTCCATCTCAGGTAAAGACAGGCTCATGCTGGAAAAAATATGTTCATGTTGGACAAATGCTGAAGCTGAGGAGCCTAAGGCTTCTGTGTGCAGTGTACCACAAACTTCTAAAGGGATACTAAGTGGATTTCTCTTTTCAAAAGGTGTTTTGCTTTTGTTTAAATTACTGATTTTGACAGAAGTCACTCAAAAGAATGTTGTTCTCAAACAGCATTACCACAATAAAAATTAAAATAAATGTAGACTAAAGCAGGAATTTTATTGTTCAGAAAAATTCTGCTCCTCTGACTGGTTTGAGTGTATCATACCAAAACCTCACACAAGGATGAGAAAAGACTCAATTTGAGGAAATCCACAGTAAAGAGGCTCTATTAATTAATCAAGGAAAAAGGTACATATTTAATACCATGGAGAGGTGATATTTTGAGCTCACCAGTGTGGGCTCAGAAAGAGCCCCATTGTGGGTTCTTTCTCCAGGAGATGGATCAAGAGATGAAATCATCACTCTCATAAATTTCCCTTTCAGAGGCTTGCCAGGTGCCTTTGAGCACTCAGTGCTGCAGGAGGCCCCACTCAGGTGAGTCCAGCACCAAAGCCCTGAGACTGCCCCAGCAGGGCCTGGGCACACCCTGAGGTTTGGGGTCACCCCCAGAAACCTGGGGCTGGCTGGACTCTGTGCTGGAGCTGAGGTTATGGCTTTCTCTGGGTCTGGATTGAAGGCACTTGAGATGGAGTTCGTGTTTATTAATAATAANGGCCTGGGCACACCCTGAGGTTTGGGGTCACCCTGCACCCCCTGGGGCTGGCTGGACTCTGTGCTGGAGCTGAGGTTATGGCTTTCTCTGGGTCTGGATTGAAGGCACTTGAGATGGAGTTCGTGTTTATTAATAATAAGCACTCAAGTGTTTATTATTTCTTATCTATGTTACAGTATCACAACCATGAGTTTGGCAGCTTTTCCTTAACAAGGCACAAAATGGCTAACAATCTCTTGTTACAAGGTCCTTAAGACTATCCAATTAAGAACTGACACCTAGATTGTTTTCCCTTTTAACCCAATAATTGATCCCAAAGAGCCTGCAATGCTGACTTTTCTGCCCAATTACAGAGTGCCACCCAAACCCAAGAAGAAGGAAGAAGAAGCATGGAGAAGAAACCCAGGACAACACCCTGTGCTCTCCATCTTACTTCCATCCACAACATACTAAAAATCCCAAAACCTAAGTTTCTCACCCAAATGATACATCTACACTACTCTCTATAATCTATTTCACACTTTTCAGGATTCAAGTCCATCTTGTAGTCTAGGAAACTTTCTCCAAGAATGAGGGTTAAAGTCAGTGCTCCCCTGGGGGTCAGGACACTCCAGAGCAGACAGAGAAATATTCCCTGTGCCCTGGGTTTCCACACAGCTCACCACTGAGCTTTGGCTATAACTAAAGAAATAAAAAAAAATCACCAAAATCTGTTATTTAGCATCATGTGTAGCAAGGATTGGTGGCAGAGTGAAGCCTTGCTCTGCTGCAGAACCCAAACAGGTAACATAAAGGTTTATGTTTTTTTATGTTTTACATAAAGGTCGTGGCTGTGCCCCAGCAAAGCTCGCTTGTCAAGGACAATAACACAAATCAGAGCACCACCAATGGGGTGTAAAATCACTCCAGCTTCAAAATTCCCTGCTGAGAATCCCAAGAGAGGTCATTTATCAAACAAACTTCTCAATCTCAGAAAGACAGCAACGCTATCTTAACATAATCACGTTTTTTAAATAAGCCTCAGCTCATCAATACGCAAAAATGTTGTGAAGAATTAATTTAATATGGGCCCCTTCACAAGTTCCAGATTATCCATCTTGGTTTTTTGGAATGGAAACAGGAGACTCATTTCTCTGACAAATTGAAAGATAATTTTTATCTTAAGCTTTCCACAAATACTTCTTTTGTGTAAACTGAGAAAAGCACATGCACAGTATCATTTAGCAAAATTAACAGAATTATTTTTGCACTGATGACACTAAAATAAACTCAAAATATGCATAAGAAGACGGCTCTTTTTTATCTTCTGTCTACATACCCAATAAAGTGGATCTCTGCATATATTTCATATAAAGCTTTATACAAAACTCAGGCAGCCCTAGATCTAGCTATATTTCACAGTTAAAGTGTTTTTAATTAAGAACTTGTGAAGAATTGAAATGTATGTGCTTCAACATCACACCAGCAAGTTCCAAAGCAACAACATATATGGTAAAAGCAACAGGATATCCCAAACAGCCCAAATCAGCAGCCATATGGTCCAGGACACACATTCCATCTGTTATAAGATAGAATTAGAAGATTATTTTATCCATTATTGTATTTTTCAAAACAGAATTGAGAATGCAGAAATATGTACCAGTAGAGAGCTGGTATTTCACTAATGCTGTTCAAATTGTGCCCTAATGTAGTGTTTCAACAAGCAGTACAGAATTTTAACCTTGTCACAAATTGTCTCCTTCCTTCTAGATGTTGAAAGGAGAGGTGGGAAAGGAAGGAGAGGATAAAATTAAAAAAAAAAAAAATTGAAAAAAGAAGGAAAAAAATGAAGATATATGTAGATCTATCTTGTGGATAAAATCACCTAATCCCAGTTTGGCTCCTATACAATAACTCTTCTCAAAGAGCAAGGAAAGGGGAGGTAATTTCCCAGGGAGGTCTTCCAGGGTGACAGAATATATGGATTCCATTAACTGGAGACAGCTGTGGAGCCCATCAATTTGCCCTGGCAGCCTGGGGATGGCAGAGCCATGCTGGGGTTTGCTCAGCAAAGGGGCCACCAGCTGAAGGGTCCCTGGGGAGGGAGTGCTGGCTTCCCAGGATTATTGGGACAGGCTGATAATGCCCACTGGGCTGGCTGGGAGTGGTGCTGAGGGACAGAAAATCATCATCAGTGAGGAGCTGAAATTCTCTTCTCAAATAGCACAGGTAGGGCCTGTGGCTTGCCCTTCTCTGGAAGCTGTCCTGCTCAGATATTGCATTTCCTTGGATGTGCTCCAGAATGGGGAGAAGGAAGAAGGCAGGGATGTCACACTCTGCTGACTCAGCACTGGCTGGTGTGGCCCCATGGAGCCACAGAGCCACAGTGTCACCCTTGGAACAGGGACCTGCATGGCAATCCAGAGCCACAGTGTCACCCCTGGAGCAGGGACCTGCATGGCAATCCAGAGGCACAGTGTCACCCCTGGAACAGGGAGCTGCATGGCAATCCAGAGGCACAGGGATGTGTCACCCCTGGCTCAGGGAGCTGCAGGGGTACCCAGCAGGTTTGCAGGTCACTGTGACAGTGCTGACAATGTCCCAGGGTCATGTGGCATCAGTGCTCCTGCCACCTACAGAGCTGTCCCAAATTTAGGGAAATTTTGTGCTTTTGGGAAATGTTTTCTTTCCCCTGCTCTAAAAAAAACCCAAAAGGAACACTGTAAAATATTATGGCTCTGCCACTTCACTCTTACAACTTAACCTTGTTTACTTTGGCAATTTTATTTTTTTTCCTTAACAGTGAATTGTACCCTCTTCAAAAGTTTCTCCAATTAACTTGTACTGCTAATGACTGTCAGACAACAATTCTGGGAAGCAACATTAACAGAACACTGGGTTTTTTTCCTTATTTGCCCAACTGCTTGTGAATGTGCCACGCTTAAGGCCATTGAATCAAGTGAGGAAAGATACAGAAGTAGTTTATATTACTAAAGTACCTGAATGCTGACAGACAACAAAAAAATAACTGTGCATGTGTTTTGCAGTGATGAGAATCTATGTATCTTCTTCACACTGCTGTGCAAGGGTGCAGCTCTTACTTGGGTACAGCAAATGAGATACCAGCCCATCAGCTTTAGGAGGGGTGGAAAAAACTGCTCCCTGGCAATGAAAATACATCATTTTAAGGGCTTAATTTATTTCCTTTATTCGGTGATATTAGTTCTGGGTGCTTTCCTGCAGCATATCAGGTCTCTACAAACCCCAGTATCACTATGGCTAATCTATAATAACATAACTATCTGCAGTTCATTCCATCTCCTGCACCAAGCCATGAAACTCAATTACCAAGTGAGAAAAAAATGGAGAAGCCAAAACAATGATGTAGAGCAGGTGTCAGGGTGTCAGTGGAGCTGCCACAGTTATTGCTGTGTGCAGCTGAAGCACTTCAGAGATTGGGAACACTCGGGGCAGCCCATTCCCAGCCCATGCAGGGCAGCACAGGACAGTGGCACTTACACAGAATTTATCAGGTAAGAGGCCCCAGGTTCAACCTGTCTTTCCCCCAACCCCGTTATTTTACCTTCAATAATGTTGTTGATGTAATACAAATTTTACACATTGAGGTTTTTTACCTCTCAGAATAAGCATTCTCCTCTACTGTATTTTAAAATGCCAGTACATCAGAATTCATTACAGAACCAAACAAAACCAATATAACACATGCATTTAATAGAGAAATAAACTGCAGCAAGAAATGGGCTTCAGTATTTAATGGCATGAATAATGAATTAAAAATTAAGTTTAAATTATGTTGAAGGTCATAGAAAAAGCCTCAAAGAAAGATAGTTAAACAGACATTAAAAGGAAGATTTAAATAGGTGATCTTTTAGTATTCTAGCAAAAACACTCTGTCTTTCACTCTTTATTTAAATTAAAATACCACTCAGTGACTGACCTTTTTAACATGGCCTAAGGGAGCAGGGTATGATCTTGTTAGAAAAGAAGTGATATTAAAAGAGCAATACTATTAAAAAGCAGAAGATGATGGAACCCACAGATTAAAATTTGTTTGCTCAGGGAAGATTAACTTTTATGAAAAGTCCTTCCTGCTACAAGCAGTGACAACTACTGCTGTTACCATTGCAGTAACCAGTTTAGGGACTGAGTTAATAAAGACTGTCCTTAAAAACACACCACAAAGCTAAATCCCAGGTTTGCTGACAGTTCAGCAGAAGGGTCCCTTCTTTTCAGCATCCCCCTTGGCAGCCAGCTGTGGCAGAGAGGGACTCCTCTAACTCTGCTCCTGAACATTCCTTAAGTGGTGTCCTTCAGCTTACAGGCCTGGCTTCCAGACTTTTATCAAGAGGGGGCACAGATCCTGCCCAAAGAAAAGAGGAGGGCAAGATTTTGGCCTTCTGAGAAGTTCACATAAAGGCACCTGAGACTGTAAGATTCTGGTTACAGCCCTGTAGAGACCTCAGCAGAGTCACAGGGGAGCACAGAGACAGCTCTTTAACAATCCTCACCTGACTTTGATCTCTGCTACTCCAAGTCAACCTCCAAAATCCCTACTCCCCTTACTTTAAATGGAGTGTATCTCTAGAGATGGAGAGATAGACATGGAAATGATGAATGCCTAACCCCCACCAAGAATTAAACAGCTAAAACAAGTCACTGGTTCATCCTCTCAAGAACTTCCAACAGAGGCCGTGTCCTCCCAGCTCTGCACAGCAGAGAGCCCTGAGCAGGGGGAGCTGAACCCTCCTCAGCATTTTGGCACCAGCAAGAGGAGCAGTGAGCTGGTGCCACACTCCCCATGCCCACACCAGGGCACAGGCTGTCACACAGATCAACACTGGCATTTCAAAGTTTTACACTTCGCCGCTCGGAAATTAAGAAATGTGTTCTGTCTCTGAATTTCCATGTGGGTTTTAATGGATTAAAGCATCACTGTCGTGACTTAGAGGAAACTCATAGAAATTAGATGGCTGGTGAAACCTTGGGGAGGTGTGTACTTGACTTCACTGAACTTGTCTGGTGCATCAATTAGTACATTACTAATTAAATATAAACCACTAGAAGAACAAACTGCATTCAATGAAGCAACCAAAACCTGATGTCACAAATTATGTGTTGTTAAAAGGAGCACTTCAAAATAAAGGTGTCCAGGAAATCAAACACTACTGTCTTCCTGCAAGAAACCCAGGTGAAAATCCCCCCAAAATATTAAAGATCAAAAGATCTTTAATCAGGCAAAGATCTAAAATCTGAGAAGTTGAAGCTTCTTTACCTCCTTTGGGTCCCAATACTCAAACATTGCCAAAAAGGCAGAATCACATATGCATATATAGGTTATTCTACAATGTTTTGAGCGAGAGAGATCCTGTTGTCTCCTTATGATACTGAATTTGCTGAACATGCTCAAAGATGGCATCTCCTATACTAAAAAAGAGAATAAACTGGAAGCCCTCCAGTTCTTTTGCTGCAGAGACTGAAATGAGCACCATTGAAACCAGGCATAACGTTCTGAAATCACATTTGTGTTCATTCATTTCAACCTCCTCTTGAGGTAAAAACCACAAAAGTTACCAGCCAGGCCAGGAAGTGTGGACCATTCCCTTGGTATGAAGTAGATACACTGCAAATATTTTCTTCAGTTTAATTCATGGCTGGAAAGGGATTAAAGCAAAACAGTTCTGAGAACTAAAATTAAGTCAGTGCTGAGGGTTGGATGGATTTCTAAAAACAAGCATTTCTGTGAATTTATACATATTGTCTGATTTAAATTGCTGGATTTTTTTCCTCCATCTTTACTGAAATTTCAGAAAAATTACTCCAGTGATGGGAAACAGAAATACAATCTTTTCCTTTTCAGATCGCAATGTAGCTTATTAGAGAAATTGGTCTAGTAAAACAAAAATCCCAAAGCAAACAATAGCAAATAAACCCATCCAAACAAAAAAAGAGCAAACCATTCATACTTATCTATCCTTTAAGTAAATCAAGGTAATTTGAACTATTCTAGCCCTGCCTCTTTGCACAGAATGTGTGGGGTTTTGCTTTACAGAATGGAGATGATGAAACTTTCTCTAACAAATTCTTTGATATTCACTAATACCAAAAACCTTTAGTCCTACAGCCTTTTAAAATCTCTACATGCAAAAGTAACTGGAACAAGAGAAAACTATCACCAAATGAGATAATCAAGGTCTGGTTTTGAGAAGTCAGAAAACAGATACATGATTTTTAAAAAATCAGAATCTATTTGACTCAACTTACATTTAATCACTTTATTTTCAGATTGCCATGGAATCTTCACCAGAATTGTGTCTCCTCCAGAAATTTTTCATAAGACTTTTAAAAAAAGAGTCTCCAGGATTAGCTAAAGATATTATCAAATCCATGGTGATGTGGGGCTCTCTTGATTTTGAGTCCAAAGTCTGAAACGTTGCTGGGTTGCTAAAAATTCTGTGTCTATTCCCTTTTATTTGTAGCTAAAACCAACTTTTTGAATTTTGAATTAAAACACTAATATTGTGTCTTCCTGACAAATAAAGCATGAAAAAGCCTTCACTGACAAGAAAGCCAAAGCTGTTCCCCAGTTATTTGAACAGCACTTTCCTCTGACTATGTTATAGATGCTCCCAGAGATCTTAAAAATCAAATGTTGCACAAATTAATGCCAAAGAAGGAGGTGCAGGGGTGGGCAGGAAGGATCAGCATTGAGTACAAGTCAGTTTAATTTGCAGGTATCTGAGAGGACATTATAACAATGACATGAATAAGGATAACAAAATGTTAACGAAAAAGCACTGTCAGTAATGATACATTCAGATAAATGGCAAACGTACTTGCATGAACTCTATCATTACTGCTTCAATCACAGTCATACTTAAACTTTGGGGAGCTAATTTCATTTATAAATTCTGCTGCTGCACATCAATTATCAGCAGCATTACTAACAGTGAGGCACAGAACTGCTGTGCCAGGGTGACTGATTGTCTGGCATTAGCTCTGATAAGAGAAGGGTTGCAAACCACTTTAAATGTCAAAAACCTGCAACAATAATGGGCATAAGCACCAGTTATATTCCTCTAACTTCCCTGCCTCCCTGGCAATTCATTATTCTGTCTTCCCATTGCTACATCCTCTAACTAAAAAAATATAAATGCCAAAGAGCGCTGATCTACCTTACAGAGAATTCCCAGAGTCTTTATTGTGAGAGAATTATCTGATTCAAAACCAGAGTTAATTCCCTGAGCAAAATATTTGCGGTTGGTCTATTTCAAGATCAGTAACAAAATTTTGATGTCGGGGCATTAAAATCAATCCTTTCGACACAGTGATTCAGTTTAAGAAAAAGAGAAAAACTCAGCATCAGCCTTTCTATAGAAATTTCCCAGTGTGGCTCCAGTAAAGGGGGCAGAAGGTTAGGAAGACTTACCCAGAGCTGCTGTGAGCATGGCTGGTGTTGCCACTCCATCACACGCTGCCCTGCCCAAAGCACAGCAAGAGCTGCAGGAGCTGCCTGCTGGACATGCAGCCTGAATGCCAACTGCCTGTGACATTGACTTGTTTCCAGCCTCTTGTAGTGCTGCCGCTATCAGTGTTATATTTGTATAGTAGAATAACATGAAATATTGATTCTGGAGTGCTTATCAACTGGACCTGCTCAAAATACTCTTCCTACGAAGTTCAGCGCTGTTTCTCATGCAGAACCGGGGCTGTGTGTTTGTGCAGGGAGCTGCTTGCTCTCTCACAGCACTTTGAATTCTTTCCTTGAGACATCAGCAGTAACTTTTCAACATCCAGGAACAGTGGGAAAAGACACAAACAGTATTTTCTGAAATGGGATGAACTGCCCTTTAAACTAATTTAAATGATTTGACAGAATGACTTTAGAAGACAACGTCTCTTCCTTTCTGGCATCAGTCACTACTCTGAAATCTGTTCCAGGGCAGGACAATGACCAGCAAATTTCTAATTGCAAAATCAATCACTAAATATTCTAGGCACATTTTTTTTTGTTTTGCACGAGGTATTTTGGGCATTTGCTGTGTGCCAATACGATAAGAATAAAAGCAGAGGCTGCTGCCCATGGTTTGCCTCTGCAGCCTTGCAGGGGCAGCTCCAGGGGCACGAGAGATGCATGTGCCAGGGGATGCACACCAGAGACACCTGCAACAGAGCCCCCAGACACAGCTGGCACAGCCAGTGACAAATGGCAGGGACAGAAAGTCTCCCTCTGCAAACCCAGTTACTTACAGGTAACTTCTGGATGCCTCCGTGGGTTTCTGCTGCTGCACGATGCAGGATCAATTACAGCTAAACAACCAAAATCAACAGGACTTATTCCACGCCACCAGTTAAAGGCATCTCCTTCCCCTCTGCTTTTATGTCCATTTTTAATGTACCCAGCTCTTTTATTCACTATTAATGTGTTTGAAGCAGCTGCTCATGCAGTCACTGCTGCCACAGCATTGGTGGCTATGCAGACAGCAGCAGAGTCCTGAGGGTGGGCTGCTCTTAGCTCTAAACCCCAGAATGCCAAAGCAGACCAACCACACCGATGTGGCACTCCTGAAAATTCAAAGCTGAACTTGTTTATTGTTCTTTCAGCAGGTCAAACATTCATTATGTTGGTGTGCTTATAAAACTGACAAAAATCAACAATTAACTCTCAAACTCTCCTTCGAAAGGATTAAAAATGCCTCACTAAGAGAACTAAATAGGGCTAAATAGAACTTGTATGCTGCAGGTTTTTTAATCATAACTATTTCAATTTTGTTTTGGCTGAACCCTCAAAACCCTGAAAAGTCATCCAATAATAAAATTTTATTTCCAAACTGACAATTTTTTTTCTGAGATTTATATAATACATTTTAAATAATACATTTATTTAACATTTTACAATGTAATGTCTCAGGAGGTAGATTCTAATAACTTGCTAAGAAGAGCCATACATCCCAAACTAGATAAAGGCTTGTACTCCAAAGACCTGTAAAAACCTTTCAGATCCAGCTGGAAGATTCTACCACAGAAGTTTATCATGAGCTGAAAAACGGACAAAAAACAGCATTCTGCAAAACCTGAAAAGTAAATGAGAAAAAAACAGCATTCTGCAAAACCTGAAAAGTAAATGAGAAAAAATGTTTCATTTTACATATTTAGTTGTTCATGGACTTGCACACATACAAGTAGAATTTGTTTCATTGCAGTGACCATTTCTCTTTGATACTAAGTAAAAAATTCAGCTCACATCTATACAATTGTACATAATAATTTACTGGATTATTATAGCTTTAGAGTTTGCTTCCCTAATGAAAATAAGCCTGCTACAAACATAGATAATCAGATGTATGAAGAACTACTGTGACTCTGATTAGCTGTGATACATGAGTCATCTGCAGAAGCTGGAGTTTAGGCATTCTTTCCACCAAAAGACAGCACCAACCTCCCACTGAAACCAGCCCCCTGAAAAGTCCCAAATTTCAACAGAAAGGCCCACAAGGAGGGAAAAACTGGAGCCATAATAACTGAGCTCCACACAACAGCTTGCTGATCACCAAGCAAGAAAAGCTGAATTTCTTCCAAACCTCAGCAGCAAAATGCAAACATTTCCCCCACGCAAAAAACACAAATAAATCAGTGTTAGTGCAACTGAGAGCAGGCAGCACTGCCCACTCCTTGCAGCCCCAAGCAGCCTTGCTCAAGAACACAGAGTTTAGGACACAGATGTTTTTTTCTTGCTTTCAAACCCACTATTTGACTATTCAGTTATTAGAAAATATTCATCTGCCCTTATTTCTCAGCCCACTCTACAAATGCAGCTATGCACAGAGAGCTGCCAGGGTACTACAGGAACTTCTGGCTGGGCTCAGTCCTCTGTTTCTCCAGAGCAACAGGAGTTTTTTCTTTAGTAAGAGTATATTGATTATCTGTCGGGCACCACAGACAGATGGACAGTATAAATAGCAAACATTTGTGTGATAACTTAAGATTTAGATTTTAATTCACTTTTGGGTGGGTTGTTTCCCTAGCATCACTTCTATAAAATCAACACCTTAGAGAGATGAGTAATGGCAGTGAATTTGGATTTATAGCTATAATAGTCCTAACACTAAAGTAAAAGTAGATGCATTATTTCTTAGATTTTTCTCTTAAAAAATTTGGGTTTTGCACTCAGACCTGCTGGTATTTTGGATTTTGGCTTGCCTAACAAGCACAACTTTGCTTCTACCTAGTGAACTTCTACTAAGTCCAGTTGAGAGGTGCACAAGTGCAGTAATTATAAAAATAACTCAGCTTTGCCAACAGGGCATAAATCCAGCAATGCTTTGTGAGGGCTTTGAAAAGGGAAGAAATATACCTGTTTCTATTCCTGTTATCCTCTTACTCCTTTATTTGCAGTTCAGCATCCCAACACTGCAGAAGCCTCTTCCACGCAGGAACTGATGGGACCAATATTTAATGTGAGTACCTTGATCTACATAAATCCCAAATTAGTGCTCAGTCACAGGCTGTGACATTGTGGAGTTCACAAACTTTTCAGCCTTGACACCCATCAGGAGGAACTTTGAGCCCTGTGAAGACATGAAGAGTTCACTGGCACTGCCCCATTTCTCTGACCAGCTGCTAATTCCATCCTAAGGAATTCCATCTGGGCACTGGATCAAACACTGAGTGGTTTATTTACATGGAAGCAATCCAGCTTGAACAATAGCTTGGCATAGGACTGAGCCCCACATATCTGCATCCAGAACATAGTATTTAATATGTTCTGTCTCCTCTCCTACAGGTGATAGAAGTTTCACCATTAACCATCTATTTGCCTGTACTTTTCCCACTTGAAATCAAATATTGACAAGCTTTTTAAAAAAGGCATGACAGCAAACATATATTAAATACCTTAAAATGGGTCTGAAACACTGTATTACAGCTTGAAGCTGTCACCTGCTATCTCTCTTTTCACAGTCCATTTTTGCCCTGCTTCCTCTGCAGCCTAAGATCAGCACAGAGCTTCCTTCAGTGCTTGGCAGTAACAGGCTTCCCCTTCCCCCAGATCAGCACAGGTTTCTAGGTCACCATAAAGGGACAAACTGCTAATAAAAACAGTTCTCTCCTCCCCTTAGGATTTCTCTTTTCCTGAATTTCATCTGGGCTATACCCCTGGTTTGGCTTTAGCTGCTGTGAGCCTGTTTCCCCCACTTCCAACCCTCCTACAAATACACCATGACCAAAATGACTAATTAAGTGTTTACCACACGTTAAACTGGAAAATCAGGTAATTTAAAAGGCAAAACATGACAAGGAGGGTCAAGAAGGTTAATTGTATTAAAGCTGGTAACCTGGAGTGACCCATGGGAAGGATTTCATGATCTGAAAACTCCCCTGGACCTTGGGAGGTGCAGGGGATGCTCCTGGTGCTGCACCTGTAGCTCCAGATGCTGCTCTGAAATGGCAGACCTGTGCTTTGATGACTTGAGGACACAAATTCTCAAGATACAGACTGGTGAAGACAATACCCAAAAACTAAGGCCATAACATGGATAAAAATCTAAAAAAGGGCCAGCACAAATAAAGAGAAACTGGCTGACACTGATCACAACCTTCTATAGGAAATTTGGTCTGTGTGGATGTGTCATTGAACATGTATCTTGATCAAGCCTACAATTAATTTCCCGTGTCAAAATTATTATAAAAATGGCATGACTACACTATGAAATTTGCTTAGTGCTTAAGAGAAAAAAGGTTGATGAGAATGAGGAGTGAAAACCACTTGTGTGGTATTTCTGAATATACAAATACATATTTTTTTCAATATGCAAACATTTAAACATTAGTGTCCAGCAAATTATATAAGCACTTGGAAAGTAAAGCAATTCACATATATACTCAGGACATTTGTTGTTCTTGCACATGAATAAAGCAGAAATGGACTAAAAATAATGTGAGTGTTTTTACAACACTGAGAGAGAGGAGGAAAGAGAGAAAAATCTTAATCTCACTAAAAATGTGACAATGGCTGCACTCAAATCTCAGGTTTTTAGTGCCAAGTATTTTCAAAACCTTAAAAGGTGTTTCATAAAAAGCCATTGCAGCACAAAAAGTTGGTTAACCTTGAACAGTTATCTAATGATCCAGCCCACTCCAACCTTAGCAGCAGTGAATAAACAGATCTTAGCAGAGCAAAGCAAAGCCAGTCAGGAGAGATGAGTGGCAATGAAACAGGCCCCAGGACATTTCAGTGAGCAGGAAAATCAGCAATGAACCCACTGACTGGAGTGTGTAAGAAATAATTTCTCCAGACTCTTGATGCAGTCAAGCAGCTTTTGGTTCAAGATTTTTCTCCTCTCCAAATTTCTTGTCCTTTGACAAACAGCGAGGAACCAAACTATTTGATACACTTGATATGTTACTGCTATATTTAAGTGGCTTCAATACTGCTCAAGTCTTCAGTAATACTTTGTAACCTGTCTAAATTCAGAAAATAGAGATGATGAGAATGAAAATTAAACACAGTGCCCTTTAGATCCTCTGTAATTTGCAATCTGAAATCTGTAATTAATGCCATGGCATCTAGGGAACAAAAAATGCAGAATGTGCAGAACCTAAGGTGTGTTATCTTCTGTAAGTACAATAGAATATCTGACATTTTGTATTGATTCTTGCCATAATATAAGAATTATTTTGAACAATAAGTAAAATGAAAGCAGCCACCTACATTCACTTAATACTAGAATTAAGTAAATATAAGGCTGCTATCACAGGGAGGCACAGACTTGGCTCACTATACAGGTATAGTGTTTCTTTAAAATGAATTTATGTTCAGATATTATTGATCCCTGAGAAGTCAAGACTGGGATTAACACCCTTTCCATGCCTGGCACCATGGTCTGCTCTGCCCTGTGACCAGCCAATACAAACAGGAAAACAGCATTTCCTAGCACTGCCACACCTCAAGTTCTGGGTGCAGTTTGGGGCACCAGTATAGAAAACACATGAAACCACTAGAGAGCTTCCAGAGCAGGCCATGAGGATGGGGAAGGACTGGAGAGGAAGTCACGAGGAGCAGCTGGGGGCACTTGGTTTGTTCAGCCTGGAGGAGCCTGAGGGGGGACCTCATTGTGGTCTTCAACATCCTCATGAGGGGCAGTGAAGGGGCAGCTCCAATCTTTGCCCCCTGGGACAGGGACAGGGAATGGCTGGAGCTGGGCCAGGGCAGGGTCAGGCTGGATTTTGGGAAAGGTATTTCCCCAAGAGGGTGCTGGGCACTGCAGGGAATGGGCACAGCCCCGAGGCTGCCAGAGCTCCAGGAGGGTTTGGACAGTGCTCAGGGACAGGGTGGGATTGTTGGGGGGTCTGTGCAGGAACAGGGGTGGGAGTGGATGATCTGGGGGTCCCTGGCAGCTCAGGATATTCTGTGATTCAGAGAGCAGAATGTGTGGCTTGTCCAAGCACAGCAGCACCCGTGGCTACAGTGCCAGCCCAGCTGTGCCAATCCCTGAGCCAAAGGCACTCGTGGTCCTGCTGTGCCTGCTCAGCCCAGCACTGGCTCTGCTGGACCAGCCACAGCAGACAGACAAGAGGACAGCTCTGGCAAGCAGGCCCTGCCTGCTGCACCTGGAGCTCTGTCAGGGCTGCAGCTGTGGCCCTGCTCAGCAGATGTGGCCCTGGCAAGGACACCAGGGCTGGTGGCTATTATTATCACAGCTTTTAATGAAGGGATGGCACCATCATCGGGCTGAGAAGGATTTATTGCTCAGACAAACACCAGTCTCAGAGGCCGTAGATCTGTGAGAGCAAGCAGCCAGCCATAGCTCAAAGTAGTCACAAGTTCTTTGTTACAAGGCAATATAGAACTTTCTAACCCAACAGGCAGTTGCCACAAAGTTTATTTTGCTTTTCTGACCTATCACCTTTATTTAATTTTGCTGCACTGCGGATACTTCTGTCCAATAGGCTTCTGTCTCACATGCACACGAATGCTTCTATTATAATTTCTAAACTCTTAGCTTGCTCTATACAACCACACCCCTAAATTATGAACTTTTCACAATCTCATCAATACAGTTTCTCACTTACTTAAGGCATATTCTTACTTACAACTACAGAAACATAATTTTCTGTTTTTTCTACTAATTGTCTGTGTATTGTATTTTTACATCAATCTAAGCTTCTCCCGAGGCTGCAGATCAAACCCTTCAGTGTCTGTGGAAGTTTCTGTTTTTCTGATTCCCACAGGTGGCCACCAACACCTTGGACAGGGACTGGGGAGGGCCAGACTGTCTGATGGGAGTGGGGAAAGATGAAATACAAACCACACACTCAGCAGAAAGGAAAGAGCAACCTGCACTGGATTTGGCAGCATGCTGGTAAAACATTCCCCACCCAGGGAAGTCTGTGGCAATAAACCAACTGAGAAGGTTGGAGAAAAATGCTAGGCTAGAAAAAAGCCTTCCCTTCTTGAAGATACAACTGTCAGGACTGCCATGCCAGCAATGCAGAGCACACAAAGGAATGATGGTCCTGAGGGAGCTTTTGGTGCACAAGCAAACACTCCAAGTACAGTTAAAAAGTTCTCCAGAGCACCACACGCATCTCATTAAGTTGAGCACTGAGGAAACAATCATTCCCATCAGCTGACACGGGAGCAGGCACTTCCCCACTCTGAAACAGGGTGAGCAATGCATCACCCTGGTATTTGTGGCCTACCACTCCATTGCTGCTTCTCTATAAAATTATATTGCTGATAAAAATTTATGTGTCAAACATTTTTGTGATTACAGACCAAAATTCAAAATTTGCATTTAAATAGATGTATTAAAAACTCAGCAGCACAGGTAGAAGAGGGAAAAGCTGTTTTAAGGAAATTTAAATAGGGAGCATGAGCACAGAAGGGATTTTTCTTCTTAAATTATATGAACAATTTTGGTTTTATTACTGTTCTTGGGTCCAATTCAAAGTCAAGATTGGAACCATAGTATCCTGTACCCCTGGACTCATCTCAGGCTGAGCTTGAGAAAATAAGTCTCTTTTCATCTTTCCATTGGGAATGACCCCATTTGTTGTAAATAAAGTATTTTTCTGTTCTCAGTCCAAGCCCACACTTTTCACCAGCTCGCAGCCCAAGCCATACAATCCTCCTTTGCTCCCAGGCTCTTCACTCAGTTTTCTTTGCATCAGCCACCACAGGCTCAGCTGCAGCCACTGTGTTTCTGCCCAGACAGCAGGGCCACTTCTGAGAGGGATTTCACAGGATATTCTAAACTGGAAGGAACCCAGAGGGATTTCTGAGTCCAACTCTCCAGGGCATCATCCCTACACAGCTCACATCCATGACCTTGGTGATATCAGCACCATGCTCTCACCAGCTCAGGTGGTGAATTTTCAGTGGTTTTTTTTCAAATTCTGAAAAATTTGAAAATTTTTCAGAATTTTCAGCAACCTCAAAATTCACCAGAAATTTTCCCACTGCCTGATATCAACTACCCCCTTGGACTTAAACATATTTTATTGTGCCCCTTTTTATTCTATAAAAGATTTCTGATGTTAAAGAAATTATTTTTCTGACCTCTCCCTAGTATCTTTTCTTTCTTCTCATTACACACTTTTTATTTTCTGTGTGTTGTAAAGATTTAACTTCAACCCTTGCCTCAAAACCTGATTTTGTACCTCCAAATGGCACCTAAATCTTGGCAATGGAATGTCTGTGCCCTTTATAGTCCAGCTGGGATCACCAACACATGCTCTCGACATAAAAAACATATAAATCAATGCTGTGCAGTGGTTTTTTTTCCTTTCTTGACAGGCTTTCCAGCCATGATAATGATACAACATGAATTCCATTATTGTTAATGGAAGGAGTTACATTTAACTGCTGTCAGTTTTAGCTCTGCCATGAGTCAATGCCTTCCTAAACATGCTGGTTTATTCTAAGAAACTGCTACATAATCAAATCAGCCCTCGGAAACATGGATGTAAGCACAGCACAAAAACATCATAACTAAATTACCATTTTAGGTGTGTGTTTGCTGTCTTCTTCAGACATTCTGTTCTTTCCTACAGAATCATTTTTTTAACATGGGGAAAATCTGTCTGGGAACAGAAATTTCAAGTATAAACAGAGATTAATCATGAGAGGATTTCCTGAAAAAATTCATAACAAAACTTTTCTTCTTCCCAAGCAATCCTTAAATTTCTTCAAGAAACCTTTTTCAGGGAATTTAAAAACACAGTCAGAAGCATAAAGAATATCACACAAGCATGTGTACTTTCCTATCTTGCCTCATTCTGGCCTTGCAGACAACAACTGTTATTGGCAGCAAAGTTTTCTCATTCTCCCTCCACAGCACAGAGCTGTTACCAGAGTATTCCCAGGGGCCTGAAGTAAAAACTGTGTCCAAGACATGGGGAACATCAGTGCTGCTCAGGAAATCATACAGTGCTTCCCTGCCACTGGTGGCTTGCAGACAACCAACAGAAAACCCAGAAGTGGAGGATTAAATTCTCTATATCAACATTTCTTCCAGCTGCCTGGCAGAGTCAGTATATTCCTCACTTTCATTAAGCATATTTCAGGAAAACCTTTGCCTGCATTTTTATATAACACATATAATAGGGCCATTTTATAAAATATTGTGAGGTATATAAATTATATTTTTACAACATAGCACTCAGGGCCTCGGCAGGGTGATATTTTAGGTACCAGATGTTACCAGACACCCACAGATTGCTGCCTGCTCTCCTTTTCCTTGAAGCCACCAAGCAGCAGCAGTGGGATGCAAGTGGCAGGTGTGAAATCCCAGCTCAGGGCCAGGCCAGTCCCAGCAGGGCTGATGGCCAGGACAGCACAGCTTGGTGGAATTAACCCCAGAGACAGAGGCTGCACAAACACCCGTGTCCTCCTCACTCAGTATTTCCCCTTCCTAAATTGATTTCATAGCATATTAAATCTTCAGAACTGTTTCCTATCCCTCTTTGCTCCATTTTTTCCAGGGGTTTGCCTGCTTTTTTTGTCAGCTGTTGCACACACAGCAGCGCTTTCATTAAATTGTCCATTAAAAACCTCATTTTGTAGGATTTCTCCACAAAGGTATCTAAATATCTAACTTCTCTCAATGTTAATGGGATTGAGGCACTATAATAAAATCATGGATCTCAGCTGTAATTTTAATATATATAAATGAAAACTTGGATTTTTTTTTTACCCTCACAGGATATATAATTTAGAAGTCATTTAGAGTTTGAGAGTTCCTAATGAACATAAATTTACAAAGTCCACAGAAAATTTAATATCTCTTCAGTGAGCCTTGCAAAGATTTTTTTAAGTTTCCATTTTCTTGACCATCTAAAACACCCTTTTCTACTTTGTTTTAATACTATTTTCAAAAGCAATTGATTTAGTGTGTGGCTATATCTTTGTCTGAATATACATTAATAAAATGTAACTATTCTTATTCAAGAAACCAGACAGAAAGAAGTTGCTAATTTGTATCATCCATCTATTGGCCTTCCCATTCAGCTATGTGGCATTCTTTACTTTTTCCCTTGTCTATTCTGCATGGGTTTTTGCAACACATATAAATAATAAATATAAAAATATTTAGGGACACAGGGGGTTTGGACTATGCTACCATCTACACATTAGCATAGGGCATTGAAAAAGAATCAGCACTTGATCTCTACCTTATATTCTCCATGTACAGAGGAACAAATTGCAGTTATTGGGTTGTCACCCACAGCAGCTTCCCTGTGGGTGATGTTCTCAGAACACCTCAGCTGCCACCTCGTGCCACTGGGCATTCCCCACCCAGCGTGGGCAGCACAGCCAGGACAGTCTGAGTGCACTGAGAACCTCTGCAGTCTGGACTGCAAAGTCCTAATCTGGCCCTGGAAGTCTGGTATTACCAATCTTCCCAAAGAATTCTGTTGGCTGTGGCAGAGTTCCCTGATCCAAGCATTCCCCACAGCCTCAGAGCCCTCCCTGGGCTCTGGTGGAAAACCTTTCCCTCCTGTCCCCACTGACCTCACTGTACCCTGGGTTGTTAACACAAGACTCCTCTCCCAAACTGTCTTTTTGGAAAGAGATTGAATTTCCTATAAAATGCACACTTTGCTTGTTCTGCCCTGTTTAATGTATTTTCTAGGCAGGCATCTGAAGGCAGCCCATGCTGAGCCCATCCCCACGGGCAGCCTGGGGAGGTGTCACTCCTGCTGAAGCTCCTGTACCCCACCAGTCCCCTCCTGAGCTTGTGACTGACACTGAGCAACAGGAAACAACAGGGGGACAAGGAGAGGAGGCAGAAACCCCTCCAACCAGAGGTGCAGAGCCAGGATAATGCAAAATTCCTGTCCTTCCTGCTGAAAGGTGCAGGGGGACCCTCTACTGACATCCATGGAGAACCAAAGTGGTCAAAGGATCAGCTTTAGGAATGATGGCAAGAATGCAGCAGCCCCAGCATCTCGTTAGTGCAGAGGTTTCTTCCTTTCCTCTGTAAATACCACAGCAAAAAGTGTTCAACAAATAATGCCAACCCAGATCCCTCAAGAGCAGACCAAGGTTCAGACCTGAACAGTTTCACATGCACTGTCCTGGAATAATTCTCCTTCACAGAGCATCTGTAGATTGATCTGGCCTACAAAAATTCTGTGCTGGTGCCTTGAACAAATAATGAGGTTTTCCCTGGTACCACAGCCCCTGAACACTGAAAGGATTTCCTCCTCCTTCCCTCCCCAGCTCTCCTGATGTCCCCTCCTCTGGAGAGCAGGGCATTAGTATTCACTAACTGTGTCTTTGGAAAGGTTTAATCTCCTAGCAATTACCAATAGCAGAGTTTCATTATATGTACAGTCTGATAAATGTTGCAGAGGTCTCCCAGCTGTTTGTGGCTCAGTTTTAATCCAGGCACACCTGATGGGAGCAGGGACGCCCTGGTCCCCCTGCCTCTGTCCCTGCAAGGGCAGCTCCAGAGGCAGCACCGTGGACAGAGGGACACAGGGACAGACAGACTGCTGGGACATGCTCTGGAGCTGCTGCCACGGACTCAGAGCCACTAGTGGATGTGCTGGCACCTGCCAGAGTTTCTGATCAACCTGAGGGTGCATCAGTATAGGTTATAATCCTAAATTCCCACTGATTTTAAATGCAAGTCCTACTCAGGTACTGAAGGAACTAAAAACATGTGCAATGTGGATAGAAAACAGACTGTACACTGTGTCTGCACCTAGCTGTGGATGCTGCAGGCTCTAGGAGGAACATTAGGCTCTAGTCACCATCCTTTTGGGGAAAAACTGCTGAAGACCAGTGCTGGAAATGCAAGAGAGAACAGCCAGAGCAGAACTTCACAGAAATACACTGCTGCCTCTCACTTGAGAGAAAATCTGATGCCAAGTGTTTCACATCCCAGGACACACTGCAGTATTTACAGCCAGGTTTAATTATCCATTTCATAACTGGGTTGGTTTCAGCAGATGCTTTAAATCTGGGGATGTCTGAGTCATAATTTGTTCCATCTCAAACTTTTACCACCACGAAAAATTACAATAAAAAGGCATGGCTCCTCCTTGTAGCTGGTGTGAAATGTGTGACACTACAAGAGAAATCCTTGCCAACACAAACTGATTTTCCAGGGCCTGAAGAGGACAATTGAGCTCTTACATGCATATTCTGAAACAGAAGCAGGCAGCACACTCCTGAGATGTTGCTGAGCATGCCACCTCTAGAAATCCCTGTGCAAACAAGGATTTTCTGTGCTGGGCACCAGGGCTCCTCCCTGCTGGGTGACCTAACAGCTCAGACAGCAATTTCCTCCGCAATGAGAGCACAGAAATTACATTCCTCTGCTCTTTGTTTGAATTCACTACTGCTGGTGACCAGGAGTAACATTCAGCATGACAAATAATTTAATGAACTACTAATTCAGAGTTGACCTTCACTGAAAGTACTGTTTAATTACCCAGTGTTTCTGAAGTCAGGCAGAAGAATGTTAAACCATTTCTGAACAGGTGCAGGAGGCACACGTTAATTTTAATAGCAAAGGTCATTACACAGGTATTTCTGTACTTTTTCCTGGCATCTCTCCTGTCAGAGGATTACTTGGGTATGTTTAGGAAGACAAGGAGGAAAAAAAAATATTTCATGTTCTTTCAGCTTAGCAAAGTCTTGTCTCCTATCTCCTTTTTCCCTTTTTATTTTTAAAGAGTAAGTCTAAATCCAATGATGAAAGAGGAAATACATTATCTTGCAAACTGAAGTGGTAAGATTAGATTAGTGCCTACATAGCTAAGAAATACTTGCAGTATGTGTTTTCATACTGATGTGTAAAAAAAACTTCAAAGCAGAATGAAGACATATTTTCATATAAACCTGATAAAAGCCCCATAACAAAAACACTCCACTCATTGAGGAGGAAAAAGAACTCGGCAAATTAACCCGTGCTTGACAATCAGCATTGTGAAAATTCTTTGTCTGAAAGCAAGATCAATTTCTTCTTTAATCTGTGGACATGAGACACGAACCAATAACTTTGCAGAGAAATAAAGATTTCTTGGCCTGTCTAGCTTTATCTTATCAGACTCCAGAAGTGGGCTTCATGTTGGAGACTACTTTTTAAAAAAATCTTATTGCCTGAGGAAGTGTGAAAACAGCCTCAAGAAAAAGTCAGCTCTAACAATATCGAGCTTATTCTCTCCCTCTCTTATTGTTTCATCCTTCAGGCTTTGATGCCTTTCTCACAAGGAGTATTAAAAGTTGCCAACCCCAGTGAGAACATGAAGAATGTACCAGAAACAGCTCCTTACCACCATGTTTTCCTAAGGTACCAAATTACATCTTTTCCTTCAAATGCCACTTCATTTGTATAGAAGGCGGGCAATGGGAGGTGGGGATCACATTCTGCAGCTTAATAAAAGTGCTGCAACTGTAAAATTCATTTTCTGGTTTAAAAATAGGGGATCTAAAAGTAGGGGATTTATTCTCAAGGCCAGTGAGGCTGGTAGATGTAGTGGATGGTTTTGTTAGGGTGTGGTGGAGCTGGCTTTGTTAATTTTGTTTTTTAAAGATTTTTTAAAACCAGAAATTAGCTAGGAAGTGCCAACGCTTTATGGAGCATCCCTAAAGAACAGACTGAGTACTCCTATAATCACTGCTCCAAGAATAACAGAAATCAAAGGGATTTTTCCTCTTCTTCTGTCCAAAATAACACACACCAACTTTTATTACCTGCAGCCTACATTCAGAGCAGTAGTTCTCCAGGGAATGTTAAAATAGCTCATCAGTCCCTTAGCTTTACACACTGAAGTCTGGTTCCACAAGTCAACATCCCATCCTCAGTGGCAGAACAGTGTTTCATTAACAGCAAAGTGCTATTTTTTTACATGAGGGGAAAAAAAAATCACTAAAAAGCAGTAAAGGGTATCAGAGTGGTCCTAGAGGATATCAACTAGACAAGGTGTGTTAAACTTGTTGAAAATCACTTTGTATTATTTAACTGGCTGTCCCTACCACACTGAGCAAATCCAGCTAGATGCCAGGCTGGAGGGAAATTTCATGCCTTGTTGTCACAGGAAGGTTTCTGGCACCAGGACAAACACTGATGCCAGAGAAACCACTTGTCTCAAGAAGTGTCTCAAAGATTTCCCTCTTGTTGGTGTGGGCACGAGAATCCTTCTGGCACTCTGCGTTTGAAACCTTGGCTATCGTGCTCTGGCTGCTGGAAATAGATTGTTGACTTTAAAAGCAAACTTAAGTTGATATCAGCATTGCCAATCAATTTCCTAGTCCCTGACTGGCTGTGTAAAATCGAGATTTCAAGGTCTTTTTTTTTTTTTTTTTTTTTTTTGTACTTAAAGCCTCCG
>VZRH01001377.1:893733-909542 GCA_013397555.1 Urocynchramus pylzowi | reverse complement strand
TTTTTTTTTTTTTAAGCAGGAAAGTCCTCTGAGTGGGAAGGAGGATTCAGCAGCTCTTTCCTGACTTCCCTAATGCTGTGTGAGACCCCAAGGCAGTGTCCTGGATAGAGAGAAGTACCCAGGCAGCAGGGCTGCCCTTTCCAGTGCTCTCCTCTCCTCCTGAATGTTGGTCACACTGGTCCCACAGTTGCCCAGTCCATCACATTAGGGCCAGCTGAGGCAAACAAAACTAATTCTACAAAATCCAGTTCATTTCCAGTCACAGAAGCTACCTGATCCAGCCAACAGTAAAAACAATATTACTTTTATATTCATGCCTACTCCAGGATTTTATTACCAACAGTATTATTTAAGCTGTAGTAGAACATACTGGGAGATTCTGGATGCTTTAGATCCAGGGTTCACAAGAACGTTTTTGTTGAAAAAAAAAGTGATATTACTGCTCTGAAACAACCAATGGCTCAATAATTTCAAAGATCTGTTTGAGGGGTTCTTTTTTTGGTGTGCAGGCATTCAGCTATTAGCAAGGACAACATTTTGATTCAAGTCATCCCTAGGTCATGGCAATTAATAAACACATTCTGTTCTACAATACCAAAATTGCTAAAAAATCCTCATATTTCAATAAATAAGATGACTATAAATCATGTTTTTACTCAAATAAACATTAGATAATAGGAAAAATAATTGACCACACTCTTTCCCAAGCAGGCCCAGATGTGGTTATGTTGAATACAGAAATTCACATCCAAGCCATTAACGCATGCTTAAAATGCATCAATAATTCAGTAATTCCTAAGTTCAACCTGGGAAATCACTTTTTACAGATAATATATAGCACAGCACCGTTAGACCATAAGCCATCAAGTGTGAAAAAGATGGAAATATGGCCAAGCCTGCCTTTGGTGCACATCAGCATAACTCAGCACGTTGCAGAGCCTGCACTGCCCGGCCGGTTCTGAGAGGGTCCTGCAGCAGAGCAGCCTCTGTTTGCAAAGCTCTGCCCTCCCAAAAAGGGGGTGTGATGCTGCAGAGACTGGTGGGATCAGCAGTATGGAAATGCTACCCCCTGGCACAAAAACCAGCCATACCTGGCATGGAGGAGCAGGCAGTGTTTTGTGACACTTGAATTTCCACTGAGTAACTCTGTGCTAAAGGGAAATCTGAGAAGGCAAAGCACTCTGTGTGTCTCACACGTAGAGGCACTAATAGCTCACTCCCACCATGGTGCCTGGGCTCCTATAGTTTTATCATTAAAGATTTTGGTCAGTCAACTGTGGTGGTAATTATCACATAAATTAACTGAGAGACAGGAAAACCAGAACCTAAGACAAAAAAAAAAACCCAAAAAACTCGTCTCCAGCAACAAAGTACAGGACTTCATTTTCCAGTAATATTTTCAAACCTAACACCAATGATGACCCAAGGTTTTTTTTCTGGAATATTGCTTAGGTTACAGAAAGAAAGTCTATTAGTGAGTGCATTTACCCCCTGGTATCCAGCTTTTATCTGCTGACCTGTCAGAGTAAAACAATTTTGAAGATGTATTTTCAGATACAGGTGATTAGCACAGCAAGGAAAGCAGCAGAGTGAAAATTCTTTTTCAGAGAAGTGTTACTGCCAAGGAGTGTAGGTAGAAAGAAGGAAAAGCAAAGAACAAATCAGTTTGGGTACACTGGGCTGCAGTGATCACATTGTTTTGGGTTGTGGGGATTTTTTGTTTGAGGTTGGTTGGTTTTTTTTAGATAAAGTTATTGTGTTTTAAAATACTCCATACCCTGCTCATCTCTGCATGGGAATGTTATCTTTTCAATGCATTCAGCTGATAATGCAAATTTCTAAGAGAATCCTAAACCTTGTCTTTAGACAAGTGTTTAAATAAGGGCACCTTGAGGTTTCACTGCTCCATTCTGTCGCTTCAGTATAGGTTCAAATTTTATTTCTGCTGTCCTTGACATAGTAGGGCTAATTTATTTTTTTACTTTTTTTAAGATCTCCAACAGAGAAAAGCTCTCCCTGGCACTAAATGATGTTTGCTATTAGGAGGTTTGCTGTGCATTTCTTGTCTGGTTTGGGATATTTTCTGTTCATTTAAATTCCAAGTTCATCCTTCACACAAGGAAAAGACAAAATTCCCTAACTGTTGTGGCACAGATGTTATCTACATGTATCAACATGTAGGAGCCTGAAATGCTTGGAGATCACACTGGGCAGTTGCTGATATAAATGAAAGGGCATGACTCTTAGCTAATTTAATTATGTCAATCACTACTCCCTGTAAAGTAGTATTCTCTCCTCTCCTTTTCTCTTCTTGCATCTCTGCTGAAGTGTTTAATGATGTGGCAGGAAGAGGCTGAGGCTGGAAGAAGTTACATGAGCTTCTAACACTGGCACTGTTGCATAATGGACCCTCAGGCTGCTGAGGATGGACAGGAGCTCTGGACATGAGCAGGGGCACCTAGAGCTGCCCAGGACAGTGTCCAGCCAGCTTTGGTACAGCCCCAAGAGCCCAGAACGTGCCCAGGTAGCCAGCCCTCAGTGCTCAGCCAGCCTCACAGTGGGAAATGTCTCCTGAGCAGAGGGAACCCCCCAGTGCCAGTCTGTGCCCTGTGTGCCCAGTGCCTCTGCTCTGTCACCAGGCACTGCTGAAAGCTCCTGGCACCCTGTCCCCAGGTACTCAGGCATACTGAGCAGGATCCCCCTGAGCCTCCTCCTCTCAGGCTAAGCAGTGCCACATCACCCTTTGTCACCCTGTTTTCTAAGCCTTCTGACGTTTACATTCTTGTAACGGAGTTTCTCACGCACTTTCATGTAAATAATGATTGTTTTGCAGTCCTTTCTGGAGGAGGAGAGACTTGATGGACTGTTGGTTTGAGCAGTGTGGTTGGAGAGGTCTAAAGACAAGGTTTAGGATTCTCTTAGAAATTTGCATTATCAGCTGAATGCATTGAAAAGATAACATTCCCATGCAGAGATGAGCAGGGTATGGAGTATTTTAAAACACAATAACTTTATCTAAAAAAAACCAACCAACCTCAAACAAAAAATCCCCACAACCCAAAACAATGTGATCACTGCAGCCCAGTGTACCCAAACTGATTTGTTCTTTGCTTTTCCTTCTTTCTCCAATCCACTGTCACTTTTGGAATTCTATAAATATCGAGGTCTGGAAATAAATGTGCTCTTTTTGCCTTGGACATCTCAGCATGTGAGTGTCATTCATTCTGTGTCACATAGTGACAACCCTTGTCCTGGGGAGGCCAGAGTGGCCCCACAACTCCAGCATGCCCCCCCCCAGTGCTGAGCAGACAGAAGGACCCACTCCATGTGCCAGCAGCCCTCCTCCAGCAGCCCAGCACTCCACTCAGCTTCTCTGCCAGGAAGGCACATTGCTGGCTCTTTTCACATGCTAACAGACAGGTTTTCTTTTACTTTTTCAGTAATAACATTGATATTTTTCACTACATTTGTTGGTCCCTCCTTAAGCCCAGCATCCTCAGCAGTATTGTATTATTAGTTTTACAGAAGACACCATCCCACACTGTGGGGGTGGGCAGGCCCTGGCACAGAGTGCCCAGAGCAGCTGTGGCTGCCCCTGGATCCCTGGAAGTGTCCAAGGCCAGGTTGGACAGGGCTTGGAGCAGCCTGGGACAGTGGAAGGTGTCCCTGCCATGGCAGGGGTGGGAGCTCTTAATCTCTTCCAACCCAAACACTTCTGTGATTCTATAATTTCAATAAATCATGATTCTAGGAACGACCAGAGTTTACATTTGAAGCCTGTTCTTCCTTACAAACCCCTGTAAGTGAATGCTTCCTCAACAGCCTCCCTGGAGCACTGGACAGGCACAGAGGGAGGTCTGTAACCATACCACTGGAGGATTTGGGATCTGTGGTGGGGCCCCTCTTCTGTCTTTACATGCAAGCCTCCATACTGCTGCAGAGTCAGAGGCCTTTAAGGGTTAATAAGCAACAAAACATAGGTTTGGAAGTTACAGAATGAAAATAATTTGTCACTGTCCCCATATCATCACAGAATGATGATACTTGGAGATGTCATATTACAGAATTCTACGTAACAAGAAGAAAACTGACTAATTGTTAATTCTGCTCTTCCTCTTCCAGGCAACAGAATTCTTAAATATCTTCCAAATGACAAAAACAAATAACACATTTTTCTTTCTGGTTTTGCTTTGTTCGTGCCCACAGCACCGCAGAGATATTCCCTGACAAAAACACTGGGTGAGCCAAGGAGATTGGATGGGATGTGAAATAAACCTGTGACATTTGGGAAAACTTGGCAGGCAAAGAAAACACCACACAAAACCCCACACAGAAATCAGACATCCAAAACATTTAAAAGCAGCAGCAGCCAAAGAGCTGAGATTGGCAAATTAATCCAAGTTTGAATCTAACTTCCCATTATCAATTGTCAGTTTTTCTAAGGTTGCTTTCTGTCCTGTCAGTCTCCAGTCCAGACTGTGAGGTGGGAGAAGGCAGTGGGAGATATTTTTCTCTTCACACAGCAGCAATGGCTTGTGAATAACATGCAGATGTTACAGTGCTTGTTTCACAGGCTGCTGCAATGATTACATGTCATAAACCAAACAAAGAAAAATCTGAAATTAAAAAAAAAAGGAAAAAACCTGGAAAGGAAAAATCTGTCTCAAGACACGTTTCAGCCCACTGCCTTTGCAGCTGGGTTTGTTGCAGGCTCCACATGAATAACATCCCTAAAAGGACCTGGCACACCAGGACCAAGGATAAGAAAATGATATCAAGAAAATGATATCACAAAAGTACTGAAAACCCCAGGGAAAATCAGTCTCTCTGTCTGGATGAAGGCTCTTTCTGGAATGTGTTTGTTGACATCCCACACCCCCCATGCAGGGGAAGTGTGAGTGACTCCCAAAAGACTGGCTCTTCAAAATGTAGATCTGCAAGAATAACCCCCCCAAGAACCAGGATTTACTGAGGACCTGCATAACTCTTCATGTGGTGCCTATTTATGCCCCGCTGGCTCCAATCATTATGATTCCAAAAAAAATATTTTTTGTACTAAAGGATAGAGGAATCACTTTAAATATGAAAATGTGTTTTAAAGGCTCATTGTGTACAGGGCATTTGCACACTGAGAATCTCGAGTAGCACTTTAGAGAGAGTTCTCAGACAGCTGATGTACTTTACCCTGGAGTACTTCTACCATTGGTTTGATATATTTGTTTATGCATTTTATAAAAACTCTTAGTTCAATAAATGCTGCAAGATCAAATAGCATGCTTTTGAATTATGCAAAATTCTATTATACATATTGTAAATAAACTCCATGAAACATTAATCAACTTCAGAATGGTTTCATAAGGACTCTGTGCAGAGCTTTCTCTTTTGTATATTTTGAGCATTACAATTTTGTTGTAGGTTAAACTTTTCCAGAAAGGAAGCTACTTTGATATCAAGACACATGCAACTCTCTCAACTGAAATACCATTTAATTTACCTTTTATGCCAAAGCATGAGCAATGCAAAGCCACTGAAATGAGAAATGAAGTACAAATCACCACATCTATCTCAGTATGTTTAACACCATTGAATTGTTAACACTAGACCTGAGAAAGTCCTGATATTATTAGCATTTTAATTCTTCTCTGATGTCACTACAACAGAAACTCTCTCCTGGCTCCACAACTGATCCTTTGCCCTCATTAAAAACAATCAAAAAATGTAGTCTGTGAGCACCTGTTAGCAGCTAAAGGTGGAGAGCACAGTGCTTTTCTGCTTGAAACTCATTTAGCACTTTGCATATGAAAATGTCTGATAGGACTTTGCAAGCCAATTTTAGAAAGAGCAGAAAGTTCCATTTAAAAAATCCTTAGGTAATAACCCAACAAGAAGCATGGGAAAGTAAATGTACTCACACCACATAAATCTTGTGCTCTAAATATAACAGAGGATAAATTCTAATGGGTGGTAAACACTCACAGGAGATGATTTTGAACTGAGAATTAACATGAGAGTTATGCCACTGAGGAGAAACCTTCAGTCAAACTGCAGGAAGCTTTGTTTCTGTTTGGCTTCTGGGGCTTTTTTTGTCTCTTTTTGAACATTCAGAGCAAAGGACTCCCCTTTACCCCTCGCTCAGAGGATCTTCCAGTCTGTAATCATTTAAAATAGAACCAGGATGAAATTGCATAAAATCTTGCAGACATCAAAAGTCACACAATCCATAACGAAATAGAAAAGGGCATTTATTAGCAAACTGTGAAGTCACAGACACTAAAGGAAAATTTAATTCTAAAATTTCCTCTTCTGTTTTACAGTACAGGCTTCCTGCTATCAGAAAGAACTCTTTTCACTAGTTTTACGTTGATATTGAGGAAAAACCTCAACAACAACCCAAACCAACTATTTTTTTCCTTATTTTAAGAGCTAATCAGGGAAAAATGATGCATGAAGACAGATTCCTGCATACAGCTACAAGGAGATGCCTGTAACCCTTATTTTCTTCTGACAGACAGACTTAATTACAAACACAACTAACCTCAGAAAAAAGGTTTTAAATATAATGTCTACATTATTATATTTTCTATATTTATGCACGTATTTTAGCTATAAAAAGGAAAGTATTTTAATCAGGGAATTAATGAGAAAACTTGACATTCAAATTAGCTGTTATTCAACTACAGTTGACAAGTATTTTTCAGGAAGTTAATTTAGTTTCCTTCTCTCTCTCTCACTTTTTTCTTTTTCTTCCCCCATGAACTCATAATAGGAAGAGTTATTTTACCTAATGGGCACTGATTTTTCAGTGAAGGGCAGCAGAGCAGCCAAACCCCAGTGAGCTGGTGCTGCTGAGCCCAGCCAGCCCATCTGTGGGTAATTTCAGCACTCACAGATGCACCAATAGCCACTGGCAGAGCTGATCTAGCACAGGCTCAGAGTTCACTTCAGACAGATGTTCTGGCAAAGCAAGAGAGTTAAAATTTTAAAAAAAATCTAAAATCCAATAAAAATATCACCTCTATCTATCTATCTATCTATCTATCTATCTATCTATCTATCTATCTATCTATCTATCCATCCATCCATCCATCCATCCATCCATCCAACATCACCTCTTCCTCTTCTTTCTTTCTTCTTTCTTTCTTTCTTTCTTTCTTTCTTTCTTTCTTTCTTTCTTTCTTTCTTTCTTTCTTTCTTTCTTTCTTTCTTTCTTTCTTTCTTTCTTTCTTTCTTTCTTTCTTTCTTTCTTCCTTCCTTCCTTCCTTCCTTCTTTCCTTCCTTCCTTCCTTCCTTTCCTTCCTTTCTTCCTTCCTTTCTTTCCTTCCTTCCATCCCACCATCCATCCACCCACCCACCCATCCATCTCAGGGAGCAGCACTTTGCCCCCCTTGGGACAGTGAGAAATGTCATCCTGAGTGTTTTTCTTCAGTAATTCCTTGCATTTCTCCCCTTTCCTTCCCTGCTCCCGTGAGTCACTCCCTTGCTATCCCACCTCACTTATTTATTTGGTTAGTTGCTTGCTAACTGCAGCTTATTTGCACTTAAAATAGTCATTATCTTCCAGCATATCTAAATAATTAGGCTAATGACAGCAGGTTTATTTCTGTTGATTCAATAATGCATCACAGATTATATCACCATCCCAAGTCTGCTCATTTAGGAGTCATTAATAAGGCCTTCCACCAAATGGCAGAGTTGGCTGGCACGCTGCATTCAAATAGAATAATGAGGATGCAGTTAGCTTTGTTTCATTTGCTCCTGAATTCTTATGTAAATAGGTTTTTCCTCCAGTGTTTCTCCATTATATAAACACCCAAATTCACTCCAAAAATTAATGAAATATTGCTTTCTCTGTGTTCAGCTGAACTTAGGAATGCTGGTAAAAAAAACAGGAAGTAAACATTGTGGCCTGTACCATACTCTTATATTAATGATATTTATTATTGGTCATATTATTATATTAATTATATCCACAAAACAGTGTCAGCCCACTCCAGGTCACAACTACTCTGGGCAGCAGAAGACAATCAAAAGGCTGATTAAGGCTGGAGATTAAAAAGAAAAGACCATCCCCACACAGACACGCAGCTGACCACTCCTTGAACTTTGGCCAAGAAAACACTTAAATTATAAAATCATTAAAAACACACATTCAAATAACTGGAAGGGTTGTCTGCCTACAATGCATTTTAATGTTTTTTCCAGTCTTTGACTTATAATTGAAGTCATGAAACTATCCTCAGAGGCTGCAGGAACACAGAAGGGGTTCTACAAAACATACCAGCCTTGCTCCTGGGGGCACATGAACTGCCAGCAAAACAAGGAGCACCCTTGGTTTGAAAGCATTTCCCTTCCCACCAGCACTGCCTGGGAAAGCAGCTGGCTTGCAGCATCATTGGTATTGCTTACTATAAAATATAGATTTTTCCTCTACCATTAATCCAAAAGAAAAAGAAAGAAAGGAAAAAAAAGGAGGATTGGGTAGCTAAATATCAAAGCTGAGTGAAACTGCATCCCAGTTTACAGGACCCTGAGATGAGGATTACCTGAAAGCCAAGTGACTGGTTTTCTCCCTAAACAGATCAATAAAACATTTTGGAATCTAAAATTATGTGATTGGAATCAATTCAATAGAAAATGGCTTTCAAGAAAACTACTGCTACTTTAAAAGATTTAAATAGTATTCTTTCATCATAATTCAACAAACACATTTTTAAAGCCACTGAATAACATAAATGCTGATTCCTGTTTTTAAATTTCCCATTATGTATTTCTAGATACACAATTTCTGTCAAAAAAAAAAAAAAAAACCATAACCAAGAGCCACACACCAGATCCACAAATACATTTCTAATGCTCCATCAGAGGAGCTGGTTTAACTAGCTTGTGTCAGTTAAAATCCCCTGTCCAACAACAAACACCTTTAGATGTTCACAAAAGAATACAAGCACCAGTGTTGCCCACAGTAATCTGCAAAGAGGGATACCCTGCATTTTGCTGTGTAAGATATACCATAGATTAATTTAGACAATTATTCTTGCATTTATTTTTTGTATCTGAACTACCCAGTGGAAAAGCTGTTGAATAGCACAAAAAGAGCCATGCTTTTCATGAGTCATTGAGTCCATAATCCCTGCCTTATGAGTCATAGCACTAGAACATCAATATTCAAATCAATATCAATAATAATTCCAATCTGTCCTTTTCTCCATTTCACTCAGCTGTCACTCCTTTCCCAAGGGAAAGGCTGTACCCTGTCTCCCTTGCACAGCAGCTCCTCCTCCCCTCTGATCATTCCTTCCAACATCCCCTGGACCACACCTCTGTGAGACTAAGGGGAACCAAAATTTGTGTACAGAAGCACATGTGAAACCAATCCCCACTCCAGCAGAGACAGGGCTGTATTTTCTGTGTTGAATGCCTTCTCTCAAAGTTGCTAAATATTCAATTTGCTTTTTCTGACAGCTGTCAAGCATGGAACTAATGCTGCTGAGAACTCCATCTGATGTTTCCAAAAAAACACTTCTGAGCAATAATAGTCACGCACGCCCTCATCAAGGAAAGATTTCCATCTATTATGAAATTCTCAAAGTGAATTTTATTCTGGCACTTAATCCTTCAGCTTTCTGCACTTTCCCTGTCAGTTTTAGTTCTGCCTGCTTGGAACAATCCTGTCTCAACAGAAATATGTGACATTATTTTGTCCCTTTTACAAACTGAACACTGTAGATTCCCATGCACTTCCCTCCATCAAGCCCCTTCACTGTAAAAAAACTCACCATTTATTCATTCCAGTGAAATTCTGGCAGACCCAGAGGATTCATTGCACTTCAGCCTCCTGGTTCATGGATGTGCCCCTAAAATCTCCCCATCACTTCTCCTCTCTGTGCTGACATCCTCATTTCCAGTCCCCACCACCCAAGTGTGTCTAAGGCTGCTGCTCTCCTCTGGTCTGGCTGCATTTCCCCCTGCCCTCCTTGCCTTTCCAGTGAATCCCACTCCTCCTACCCCAGCATAATCTATCTCTGCTATCTGCACCACGTGTCCTTTATCAGCAATGACTCTATCTGCCACAGACAGGGCTGGGAGATCTTGATTCCATTCTATGGGATTTTTTGAATAACTGGGTCATCAAGTGGGTTTTGCCTTCCAGTCCAACCTTCCTGCACTTGTTCCATTGCTATTGTAGTTCAAGCAGCTAATCCACCCCCCTAAAGAACAGATCTTTGTATGAGAACCTTCCCAGCTTTGCTGCAGAGAACATTAGTCCTTGGAATTTTGGAATTGGGCTTATTTTCAGGCTAGAATATTCTCAGGTGGCCTTTCCATACATTTTAGGGCTTTTATTCTTTCCATCCTGCACTATTAGCAATAGTGAAAGAATTACATTGTTTTTCTCCCCTCTGTTCCTTCAGCATTGAGCCCAGACAGCCCATAAAGGAAGGGACAAAATCTCCCCCTGGAATGCAGCATGAATCCATGCAGGACTTCATTCCCAGATCTGAGAGTAGCAGGAGAAACATCCCTCAAGGGGGAGAAGTGGGATGGAACAGAAAGAAGAGGAAGAGGAGTGTGCCTGGGACAGACTGATGAAATCTCCAGAGGGTGCAGGCAAAACAGTGCTTGGGATAATTTCCCCACTTTGAACACTTAAAAAGGTCTCCCAAGAAACCACAGAGGCAGAGTTTGGATACCAGGGAGGAGCATTAGTGAGGGGGCTGTTTACAAGGGTCTGCATTTGGGACCAGTGTTCTGAAAGAAATAATTTATTGACATCTAGAGACAGAGCCACAGGCAATTTAAATATGCGCCATTTTCTTTAAGAATATGAATAATGAAAAAAAATTGTCTCCTGTTACATCAAACTGTCTTTCAGGGAAAGCTAGATGATGATACAAATACCCCTAAACCTAGTGAGGATCAGTCTATTCCATTTAACTGCACGTCAGTTGGTACAAAATATTTTTAGCATTTCAACAAGTGAACTTTAGAGCTGCTTTAAAAGTACTCTCTGCAGAATGTTACTGCTCTCTCCCTCTGGTACCCAACAAAGCTGAAGAAAAACCCCAACTCTAATGCTATTCATCAAGTTATGCAAATGCAGGTTTCCTGTGGTACTTAAACATCAAGTCTAAACAAGTATTTTTTTATCCCCAATTTATCAAACACAGAGTGTGCTGTTCTGAGCATACCTGTAGCTTTTAAATCTAAATCCTCCTGAACACATTCCTTAAATAAACATTCCTGAGTCAGTAATAAGAACTTGTATTGAGCAGCCATAAAATCACTTGTGTACTATCTGCTTTCATTAGTTTTAGTGGGTTTATTGTCTTATTAGCTCTCATCATTGTTTTATTTCTCCAGGTGAGTGTTATTTGAAGCCCAGTGATTCGTGTATTCAGAATTTCTGCCCTGAATGACAAAGACACCTCCATGAAGCTGATTCTGCCCTGATCCATCCAGCTCCTATTGTCAGATTATTCAACTGTTTTAGCAGAACTGATCCCCTCAAAGTGTGATCAGAGCACACAGGGGAGTAGAGCCCAGTCCCAGAGATGAGGCTTCTGCCACTTCATCATTTCCCCTCTACCTTCAGATTGAATCCTCTGCAGATTTTGCTATTTGTAAGAGATTTTTGCATAATTCTATTTCACATTTTTGCTGCTAGGTTTCATCCATGGTGCTCCTGCCTCCTGTATGCTTTTCTTTACAGCTCCCTGTTGTATTACTAGTGACCAAGGTGCAAAAAAGCTTGTCAGACAAAACAAGGCCTATTGCCTGCAGGAAAACGCTTGGAACCAGAAAATACAAATATTTGGAAACCATAACTCATGCTGAAATTTTCTTTTGGGTTTCAAGGAATCTGAGTGGCAAAGAAATTGATTTGTTCTTCAATATCCTAACCTGGCTTACACAAAAGACAGAAAACCATCTTAAATTATTTTGTCTCTGCAATTTCTATTACTTGTAGGCTGTGCGGATCTAAAAATCAATAGCACACAACATCTTGGTCTTGATAAAAACATAATTGGTGAAGGATTTCAGATCAATTTTTTTCTCAGTGTAGGTCCAATATATATATATATATTTTATAACTGTGTCATTTAGCTGTGTAAACTATCCTTCAAGATAAGGGAAAAAACCACCACAACAACAAACTCTCAAACAAAGAAAACCACCCTGTCAGTTCATCTCTTCTCTTTTCTAGGTGTGCTCATAAAACAGTTCCTCTGGGGTGCAGATGAGGAAAGCAGAAACTTCACAGTGAAGAAAACCAGGAATATTATAGGGTGTGGCAGGGGTAGGGTTAATTTCCATCACAGAAGCCCATGTGGGGCTGTATTTTGGATTTTTGACTAAAGCAGTGCTGATAACAGTGTTATTGCTGTTGTCAGGCTATGGCTGAGCAGTGTTTGCACTGCATCAGGGTTTTCTGGTTTTTTTTAATTTTTTTTTCTCCTCTTCTTTTTTTCCTCACTCTCCCTCCTCAACCAGTGAGCTGGGGCTGCACAAGAATTTAGGAGGGGACACAGCCCTCCCTCTGCACACACAGACAAGAACTCTGCTCTTTGATCCATCTGCTCAAACTTGCCCTGATGTGTGTGCCGTGGTTTTTGGTAGGTCACAGACAAACTGCTCTCCTTAATGCATTAACAGATGCAAACATATTTCAACAGTGTGAAATATGAAGGGTTAACTCCTTGGTGAGAAATCCCACATTGCTGAGCCCCAGTGGTAAGTTCTAGAATGTTCCACAGTGCAGTGAGCTCCCTGGAAGGTCCACAGTCAGAAGCAGTTCTGGGAGGTACATCTCAGTTTCTGATATTAAACAGTTCTGAAGGAAAGTAAATGCTGCCAGATACAAATCTACTCTGCCAAACTCATGTTGTTTCACCTATTTAAATTTCTTAAACTATGTAGCATGAGGATAAACTTTTTATTTTATGTCAACAGATTTTCTTACTTCCCAGAGCTCTCCTTCCTCCCTGGAGATGCATTTTCCAACTGCCACCCCATATTCAAAATTTAAAGACCTATCAGTTACATGATTTCTAACACATCTTGCAGGAGCAGTAAAAATTCCCACAAAGGATGTGGTTTATTGGTTGTCCCTGTGCTACACAGGAATTACACTACAACACAGACTTGTGAACTCAGGAACTAACCTCAGATAGGGACAAAAAGGAAATTAATTTTTCCCCACCTCTAAATTCTTGTAATCCAATGCTCCTGTTTATTTCCATGAGCAGCAGAGACACTCCCCCACTGGGACAGGACCAGGCTGTGCCAAGGGATGCTCAGCAGAACCTCAGATCAGGACACAAAGAGACATTTACAGTGGCATGAGATGGGCTCTGAGTGCTCTGAGTGCACAGACAGCGATTCCCCACTGGCCACAGCCCTGAGGGACCTCACTGACCCTGAGGGACCTCACTGACCCTGAGGGACCACAGTGACCCTGAGGGACCTCACTGACCCTCAGGGACCTCACTGACCCTGAGGGACCACAGTGACCCTGAGGGACCTCACTGACCCTGAGGGACCTCACTGACCCTGAGGGACCTCACTGACCCTGAGGGACCACAGTGACCCTGAGGGACCTCACTGACCCTGAGGGACCTCACTGACCCTGAGGGACCACAGTGACCCTGAGGGACCTCACTGACCCTGAGGGACCTCACTTGGACCCTGAGGGACCTCACTGACCCTGAGGGACCACACTGACCCTGAGGGACCTCACTCTGATCCTGAGGGACCCCACTGACCCTGAGGGACCTCACTGACCCTGAGGGACCTCACTGACCCTGAGGGACCACTCTGACGCTGAGGGACCTCACTGACCCTGAGGGACCACTCTGACCCTGAGGGACCACATTGACCCTGAGGGACCCCACTCTGACCCTGAGGGACCCCACTCTGACCCTGAGGGACCCCACTCTGACCCTGAGTGCCGTGCTGAGGTTCAGGGCTCTCCCTGTGCTTGGCCAGCCCCTCCTGCCCCAGCCAGGCTCAGGCTGCAGCTGCAGCCAGGATGGAGCAGCACTCCCCATGGCAGCAGCAGTGTTTCCTCCAGCAGCACACCCCAAAGCTCAGAGCAGCCTGGCCAGCTTTAAAATTTGCTGCACTGAACGGCCTGATTGCCTGCCATGGCTGCACCTCCACCCTGCACAAGCAGAAAAAGTTTCACAAGTCTGTAAGCTCTTGAAAGAAAAGGGGATCAAGTGTATATCTTCATTAAAGGATGGGGACACCCCTGCCATGACCCAGATCATCACTAGGAATGTCATATTTCAATTAGCTTTGCCCTGTGCTGCTAGGACTTTGCATATCACACACTTTCCATACACATTTAATATCTGCAGGATTTTCTTAAGGAAAATTTTCAAATTTTATGAGACAGGAAGGAGCATGAAATTATAAGGTCTTTTTCACTGTTAAATGAAAAAATCATTAACAATAAAAGTTACTGGATTAGAGGCAGAGCAGAGGAAAGATGGCCCAAGAATGTAGGCAATGATTTGGGATTTGAGAAACATGAATTCAAATCCTAGCTCTGCTATAGTACTTCTCCTGGCACATCACTCAGGCTGCTCAATTTTCTGGCTTCTCCTTCAGTAATAAAGAGATAATAGCACATACTAATCTGACAGGAATATTGGGACTTGATATCTCTTAAATGCCACGGAGCTGTGGAAATGAACTGGATCAAAACCCCCCTAATGCTGCAATCTGGAGAATATCCAGAGTGCAAACAATTGCCAGTGAAAGTATTTTGGGTGTTTACATGCATGTGGAAATTTTCATAAAGTCTGAGTAAGAAAATGTCTGCACTGTGATGTTTATGAAGGAAGTATCTCAGTGGTGCCAGAAAACAGGCTGCCATGTACAGTAAATTCACAGGCCCAGGCCAGGCTGTATTTAACCCCTAAGGCTTTTACTTGGTTAACTCAAAACACCACTTGGAAAGATGGAGAGTTTAGAAAGTTCACAGAAGAATCCATCAGAAAGAAAAAGGGACTGAATTCTTGAAAGAGAAGAAGGAGACATTAGGAAATTGTTACAAAATTTCTTTACATGTACATTTGTGTACAGACAAGGGAAAATTACAATGCTAGTTTTACTTACAGAGTTATAATTCGTGATAATCTACAGTTATATTTCAATAAAACCCTCATGTTAGGAGTCTGCCTCTTGTTTTCAAGATGTCCTATTCGATTTCAGTGAGTCTTATGCTCCTTACTCTGCTTTGAGTGAGTAACTTTAGCTGCCCAAATAAATACAGAAATCACTTGCAGTAGTGATAAAGCCCAATCTAAACAAGGGCAGTTCCTCTATTTCTGTAGGAAGATCACAGTTTCAGTGAACTGAGCAGCAGAACCACCTGTAAATCACAAGCAGACCACTGATACTCTGGTTTGTAGCCCTTCTACCATCCAGGAAACGACAAATTATAGCAGTGGTTTAACAGTGACTCCTATAAACCTGCTCCCACATAACTGCTCCTTTGTCCAAAAAAATGGTGATTTTACTCATACAAACTTCACATTAATGACAGCAAGAAAAAAACCCACAACATTTTCTTCCCCTGTAGTAAATGAAACCTTGGAACATGCAGACTTAAAAAAACCCAAGCCCACCAAATCAAACAAAAGAAGTATATTTAGCTCCCTAAACAGGAAAGCACATATCTAGTGAAACATAGCTAACTAATGGAAAAGTAATATTATAAATCAGCCACCTAACACATGAATTACCTCACAGCAGCACTAGGAACTAAAAAAAAAAAAAAAAAAAAAAAAAAAAAAAAAAAC
>VZRH01001377.1:862323-890872 GCA_013397555.1 Urocynchramus pylzowi | reverse complement strand
TTTTTTTTTTTTTTTCATCCAGTAAGCCAGGCAGTCTTTTTGAAATAATGAAATCTTATTTCAAAGACATTAGGAGGAAGATTGTGTTCAGTGCAGGAGAATAAATGCAAAAAGTCTTCTTTTTTCTAGCAAGGACTGTGTGTCTAATTTTTTCAGTGACATGAAACTTTGTGTGTTGGGGCAGAACTCAGCTTCTCACATTAATACAGTGGAACAAAAAAGTGAACATAGTCTATTATTTTGTCAATACCCATGTGCAAAACAGAACAAAGAAGAGTGGAATTATAAATGTATATAAAGCAAAAATATATTCAGCCTAATGCAGAACAAGCCATGCTGATTACCTAATACAAAATATCTGAGAATTGGAGTTTATTTTAAGCAGAGGATTACTATTAAAAAGTATAAAATACACATCTACCACGAATTACAGTTTTGTCTGATACTTCTGTGTTTACCGTAAGTATAGAAAGCTATATCCTGAATAAAAAGTCTTTAATCATTATTGGTTTTATGTATGTGCTACAAAGAAAAACTCTACTAAAGAATAAATTCCAAGTATGAATGAGCAACAAGTGTTTTGGATTTGGAAGCCTCTTCTCAGAAAGGGAAAAGGTAAAAAATTGATCAGCACAAATACTTTTTTCACATTTCCTATAAATTTTGGAGCTTAATTCATGCTATTCCCGATTCTGACTTTATAGAGAGCATTTTCTAAAGGAAAGCATGATGAATTAATTATCCAGAGCTGTTCTGAGGGCAAAAAGTGTCTGGGAGCAATCTGTACACAAAGTAATCAGCCAAAGGTGACACAAACATGACAGTGACACAGCCCAAACACGCACAAGGGAAAGACAAGAGAAAATCACTTTAACCTACAGCCAGAACCAGGCAAGATTATTTCCCAAGCATGTCACTGCTCACTGAAGACTAAAAGCCCTCAGACCCTTTGCTTGTGCTCTATTAGCCTGGTGATGCAGCAAGCTGGAGAGTCCCAAGGATTTCTGCACGAATTGGGAGAGCACAGGAGAGATCTGGGAAAATCAAGAGGCAAGACAAAAACCAGGGACTTACTGAGAGGAGGCTTCGCTCATGGAAACAATAGGCACCACTCGCATGGGGCTTCTGTGGAGTTTCCTGGGGAGAGAAAATCACATTTTTTTATTGGGAATGAGGGATTCAGGGCAGCCCCTGCTTGGGCTCTGCCCTCACAGAAAGATTCAACAAAAAAATACAATTGTTAATGCACTGCTTGGGCTGTCACTGCACACACCATTGGGTCAGAAGTGTGTTTTTATTGTAGTACAAAGCCAAATAGCAAAATCTGGTTATAGATTCACAAGTGTGATTTCATTATTTATTAAACATTCCATGGACAGTAAATGAGTTCAGACAGTTTGCAATGCATTTGAAACCAGAAATCTATGTTTTCATTGCAAATTTACCTACTAAAATAGACATTACTAAGCTATAACTGTAAATTTTCCCCAGCACAGGTTTCTGTTTCAATAGGAACACACCACTGTAATTTGCTTTTTGTGCATCCTTCAATTGACAATTTGCAGCATTTTTGCAAAAGAAAACTTGTCATAAAGTGCATAACCAAAGGGGGAGCATTCAGAATATATTTTACAAGCACATATTTGGGAATTCCAATAGGGTAACTCTTTATTCCATGCCATTCTTTCTTATTAATGAGCAGCTGTGACATGTAACATTTTACTGAATTATTCACTGAATTTTTATAGTTACAGTAAGCTCAGCCATGTTTTACCTAACAGATTCTCCCTACATGCATTTTTCATTTCCACATGCAAATGGCAATATGGACTCTTTGATACAAATACTCCTGAAAATAGAATTGTTATTCATATTTTGAGTCTCCAAAGATAATACACACTTAGGTCAGAGCATAATCAATTCATTTTGTGAGTAAATTTAACATGCTTTTAATCCACTTCAGTAAAATTCCTAACAGTAAACATATTGGGTATTTTTTCACAAAATATCCTGCCCCTTATATGTGGTTTCACTTTAAACAGAATCAATCAATCAATCAATAAATCAGTGGAGTTTCTAGTGCAACTGAGGAAAAATGGGAACAAGAACCACCAGTAGCAGAAAGGCACATGCTCTATAAACATGTCAGGCATTGCAATGATCACACACCCTGATAAAAATACTTCAGAATTTGGAAAAGTGACAAGCAGGAACAGCAAACACTTGAATTTCTGTCTCCTTGGAGCTGGGACCATCTCTAGGGGAGCATCTCTTGGAATTGAGAGCCAACTTCACACTGATGCTCTCAGCATCAACGGCAGCTGGCTGATGGCCCAAACCCTCCCAACAACCAATTTCTGAGCTGAACACACAAGTTTCTTTTAATTTATGTGCTGTTGGGCAAAAGCAAGAGTGGCACACGTAGAAACTTTCACTTTGTAGAGATTTCTGCCCACCCAAGGGAATACCCAGCCCTGCTGGGGCACTGCAGCCCCCTGGCCAGCACCAGCCAGCTCAGGGCAGCTCCTCATGCAGGGCAAATCCCACAACACTGGTGACATTCCATCACCTACCCCACTGCAGGTCACAATTTCCAGGGCTTGTACAGACCCCTGGGCTGAAATTACCTGCCTTACCAAGCACACTGCATTTGTTATCCAGCTACTCTGGCAATACCAAACAACGAGCAAGATTTCAGGCATATTCACATGATTTTATGAAGCAACTTTCAGTAGGAGGAAATACAGGAAGAAGCTGGAAAATGCCAGTAGTTTTGTGTGAAAAACCTCTACTGTAATTGTGATAAAATCCTATTCACAGGCCTCAGGATAACCTGGCTGGCTCTGGACTTGGGCACTTCACCTTATTCTTCACACTGACACAAAATGCCATTGAGAGCTGCCCACACAGCTACAAGCAATCCTGTGGAGAAACACCACATGCACATTTCCAGTGCTAAATTTCCTTTTCCACAACTGCCATAAATTGTGGCAAAACACAAAATAGGCATGTTTTGCCCTCCTATGACTGAGAGATAAATTCCCAATCAGCCAAGTTTTGCTTGCAGATGGTATTACAACACTTGCACGTGACAGGCACACAAAGAGCAGCAGAACCTGACCAGAGTGCTCCTGCTCTCTTCAGAGACCAGGAAAACTGGACAGGCAGCTGGAGGAAGTCCAGCTGAGTGTGTAGGGAGAAGTTTGGCACAGATGATGATCTATTAAGACTCACTTAAAAATGAAGAAATGTTTCCTGGTCAAAGTGTCAGTACTGAGATACCCCAGGGGCCTCTCCCTCGGGGCAGCAGCTCAGGCAGCCCCAACAAGCTGAGGTTGTCCTGCAGGGTCACTGAAAGACAGAGCCCCAGGCCATCCAGGCTTCAGAAAATATCACCAGACCCAAGCATTCCAAGACATGTTATTATTTTCCAGTAGAAGTGGCTTCGTTAAGCATTATATTTAAAAAAAAAAACAAAAACAAAACAAAACTAAAGCAATAATAAAAATCACTACTAATACATATATACAATTAGTAAGTCTGACTTAACATCTACTGCTTCAGACCTTTATCAAAAGCCTATGTCTAAATTGATCTAATCTGATATTTTTTAATTCTGTTCTAAAAATGCAATTAAACAATGATATCTCTTGCTGCAAGTTAAAAGCCATTCCCTTTAGATAACAACCAAATACAACAAGCAGTGAGTTCTGCCATCATTAGACTTCTAACCATATTACTTCTATTTTGAGGCTTTTTTTGTTTGGTCTCAGTTTAATTTCCTGTCAGCCTTACAAGAGATTTCTAATGTTTGGGCTGTAGGATATGCTCTGATTAAAAATAATCTTCCCAATTACTGCCTGGCACGACTCTACTGCCACATGCACTCTGCCACTGGCTTCTGCATTTCTGTCAGCAGTAATTGTGTCTGTAGCTTCTAACTGTAAATGAAAACCCAGGGGGCATATTTGGGTTCCAGTTTCCCTTGCCCAGCCATATCTTTTAATTTGCACTGTCTGTCAAAAGGAGATGTTTGTAGGCACTAAAAGGAAATCCTCAGAACATCAGGTTAAAAAAAGGGAAAAGGAGAAAAAACGAAATGCAACTGGAATATGATAAACCACATTTGATATTTATGCCAGGATACTCAACAGAGAGCAGCTCACTGCATTGATTAGCCTTAGAAGAGGGGACTGAAACCATTTACTGAGCATTTCTAGCTGCACTTTATTACCATTAAATTTAATCCTGAATCTTAAGCATCACCTTAGTATGGCTTTTTATTTTTTTTTAATTCAATCACTACAATGAATACTTTACAGAACAGCATTTCTCAACACAACAGAAAAATTTATAATTTCTCAAGCTCTGGGCCCTGGCCTCAACTGTACCATGGGGTTTTCATCTCCAGCCTGGCTGACCCTCAGACATGGCCCTCTGACTACACTGGCCCTTCTCTGCAGCCTTTGGTTCCTGTGGGGACTCCAGTCCCCAGCTGTCCCCTTGCCTCCATCCCCCTCCATCCCAAGGGGCTGCTGCTCCTGGAGTCCCCAGGTGGATCCTGGGGCTGTCAGAGTGATGCCTTGTGAAGGATGACCTAGAACAGAGACTGCACAGAGCTAAAGAATAAAGTAGGGATTTATTAAAAGGCCTCAGTGCATCCACCTTGGGCAGCACCAGAGCCCAGCCAGGGCTGCAGCCAAGATGAACCAAAATGGTCACAAAATGCACGACTGGTCACGGGGTCTCTCTCTTTCACTTTGATCAGTTCTGCTCCATTTGCATCTTGAAGTTCATTTTCCAGTTCCAGCTTTAGCCCATGCAGTCCCATCCTTCTTGTTTTTCTCTCTTCATTCCACGTTGTTTGTGCTCTTGTGCCTGTGATTTGGATCATTTGTCCTTGGTCCCCAGCTAGAGAAGGAATTGTTTTGTCTCCCTGCTCTGTGAAGAGAGCTTACTATCCCATAATATGAAGCCCAGACCCACACACTAAAGCTGCACAGAACCTGAAAAATATGAAAGCTCAAACCTGAGGCATCAAGTGGAGCTCCAGTCTCAGGAGCTGGCTCTGCTCTCCAGACCCAGCTGGGCTGTGCTCCCTGGGCAGCCCAGAGCTCCTGGGAGCTGCCCCAGGCCCTGGGACACCTGCACCCAGAGCCATGGGGCTCAGACCTGGCCCTCAGTGCAGCCACAGCCACCAGGGATGTGCTGGATGCATGTTCAGACCCTCACAGGTTCCCTTTTCCTCCCAGGAGGGATGAAGAGGTGGCCCCATTTCCCAGGGAATGCTCTGTGTGACAGCAGCAGGATGGGATCAAGGTGCCCTGGGGCTGAGAACCTGGAAGGACAAAGCACCAAGCACAGGCTGTACCCTGTGAAGAGGGCACAGAAGAAACTCTAGGAGGAGAGAAAACATCTGATACAATGTCAGGAAGGAAGCTTTGTGTGGAAGCACAACCAACTACACGTGCAAGAATGCACATGTGGGATCCATGGGGTGCTGCAAAGGGTAACAGCATGAAGACTATTAAGAAGAGAGTTGCAGTTATTGCTAGAAGCAAACATTCACTACAAAATGAAGACTACTGTAAAGTCCTCTGAAAATAATTCTCTATGAAGTCTCAGTCTCTGATCTCTCAAAATTAAGTAATTTTTTTGTCTCAAAATGAAAATGGCACACAGCACGTTTGGAATCCAAGGGATGCAGAGAGCATATTTTTGTACAAAGGAATCATGGAAGTTTTCTTTGTGAAAGGAGGATAAACACTGAGGTTTGGTGAATGTGAGCAGGGATTTGTCCAAATAGCACTTAAAATTGAATAGCTTCTCTTGGCATAAGAATTTATTTGAAATATTAAATGCAAATGTTAGTGCTCTGCACTGTGTTTGCTGGCTGATGCTCTATTCTGTATTGTTTATATCTGTACATGAGGGCAGACACCGGAAAGGTGAGAACAGACTCAATCTCACCTCTGTCCTGAACCTTTGGCACAGCACTCCAGGTGCTGCCTTTTGTAGGGCTCTGCCCCTCAGGGCATATTCTGTGCAACAAAAGACTGGTAACAGAGAAGAACTTCCACACACCAACTGAAAGGTCTGTGCAGTGGAGATTGTGACCACCACTGCCTTCCCAGCTGCATGGTGGTACAGAGGAAAAATGGCACAGATCTGTTAAAATATTACTTTTAAAATATTGTACAAGCTGTGTAAGAAATCCCCCTCTGAGCCTTAAAGAGCAGCAGGGCTGCACGTGCTGCAGCACAGAACTAGACTGTGATAACCTCAAGCTATCCTTGCTTCTATTTCCATATCTTACCTGAGATAAAACCATCATTTATAATGTATATCCCCCTACCTGTGACTGAAACTGCCAGAAGGTTTAAATAAATACTTGCCTTTTAAAAAAAGAAGGTAAGCCACTGAGTTAAAAAGGGTTACTCCTGTGACTGAGACCATGTGGATGTTTATGTATTTACTCAGCATAAAACCTGTAGGATTAAGTATAGCAGCAAACATATCATGAAGTTGCAAGGAATGTGGGTGTCTTACAAAAAGACCTTTCAGAATTTTGGCTGCAGAGCCAGCTCAGAGGCAGAGCCCCAGCTGTGGGAGTGTCAGCTCCTCTGCCAGTGCAGGGAAGGGCAAAGCCCAGAGCACAGATTTTTCCCATTCCTGTTGCCATCGTGACCCTTACGAGTCCCAGAGCTTTTCTTCTTTTCTTCTCATGTTTTTTGTTTGTTTGTTTGTCTCTCCCCACTTGTCTACAGTACAGACTGTTCTGCCCCATGAGCAGGAAGAAACTTCCATCAACACCAGCAGAGCTGCTCCCATGTTAGCCAAGGTAACACACAGCTGTGCCTGCCAGACTGAGATCACTAATCCCAGGGAACAATGTGCTCAAACGAGGTGCAGAAATAACAAAATAATCTGAAAAAGGCTTAACTGTCCTCATCTACCACTAGAGAAGCCCTCCCACCAATTCCAGTGGTGAGCTGTTAGCCCTGACAAACCCTGAAAAGCAGGAACATTACACTTCCAGAACACAGGCTTTGCATTCTGCATTTTTAAACTCGTGGTTCTCTCATCTATCACAGGTCAAGAAATAAATCACACCTCTATAAGCCATTGCAGTTTGGAAAGAAATAGCCCATGTAGAGAAAAAAATTGTAAACTTACCTGTTTGTTATTATTTTTTAACAGAAATTTTGAAATTAGTTAAGAAATGTAGATGTTAATAACATTTGAAATCAAGGACTAGAATAAGAGGAAAAAAAAAACAAAAAAACAAAGCCCACCAGTTCATCCAACAGCTTTGTGATTTATGACATAATTATTCTTAGAGAAACAGCACAACTCTAAGCTACATCTCTGAGCCCTAACAGAAAAATAATAGTTAGAGGGTCCATCACATTCCATGGACTGGAGCATGTCTCTTGTGGACAAAGCAAAGAAAAAAATCTAGTTTAGGTAGATGCACCAAATTTTCTGATCCAAAGACATTTTTATCACCACGGAAAATAAAAGCATTAATTCACATGCTGGAGACAGAGAGGGGGTGGGCTGGATCAACTGAAAAACACCAATCTCCAGGAAAATGGACTTTTGTAAGGTCATCAGGGCTTGAAAGAGTCCAGCCTTCCCTCAGATATCACAAACCATGCTGGTGGCATCCCCAGCCCAGGGCACCCACCACAGGCCATTGCTGCACAGAGGGGAGAGTTACTGCACCCTGGGCTCAGGGGCTATTGTAGTTTTATCAAAAGGCTTCTTACTGTTTATACAGAAAAATCATTTCAGTCTGAAAAAGAGGCAAAAATAAAATAATCTAAGCCTGGCATGTTTGGAGATTTATTCCTGCTACATAAAATGACTGCAACTGATTTCAAAAGAAAAGTTAGTGTTTGTTTTATACAACACAGGAGAGCCTTGGGCTGAAAGAATTATTTATTGTTGTTGCTTGCAGCTGGGTGCAATTTGATAATGATTACAAAATGTAAAGTCACAAGTAGGGAGCAGTCCATGCAGATCCCACACTGGAGTTGAAGTGCTCTCCTCTGATCAGAAGGAAAAAAGGAGGAAGCTCAGCTGTGTCAAGCAGCAGATTTTCCCCAAGAGTAACACGACTTCGCATGGGAGAAAAAAAGGACCAAAAAGTATAAATGATGCAACCCATAGACATCAGTGGAAAACCCTTAGGGCCAAATTGGTTATTTGTGTATAAACAAAAAAAGGTGAGATTTTTAAACCAGGGTTTTTTCAGCAGGAAAAGAACCAGATTTGTAAACATCCACGTTTCTCAATGACCAGTTTCACACATTTTTTCCTTCCTCAATGACCTTCCCCAGCATCCCAGGAGAATCCCAGCCTGCAGGTTCCTCCTCCATCACTCCCTGGAGCATCAGGAGCTCCAGCCCAGCAAAGTGACACCTGGGAAATGAACCCACTCATCACTGGGAGGGGGCTGCCAAGGCTAGGACAGGAGCCTGCCAGCCCCTGCAAATCTCTCACAGAGCATCTGAGCCTGACACTTAATATTCACACTGGATTGCAAGCTATGTACTCAAGGATAAAGCTCAGTAATAATAAAGATTCACAGTCTGACAGGCTCAGCATACAAATTCTCAGTGCGGAACTCACTTTGAATATTTCTTTTTTTTAATCTTAAAAGGAATCAGGAATTTTCCTTATAAAAGAAACAACAGTACTTACTATTTAGTGAGGGAAACAATGGAAGGAGAAAACATAATTTTAGTCTAAATTTAGATATTGGTAAAGAAGCACCAAAACAAATATTTTATTTCAATATCAGAATGCTGTGTCTCCAGTCCTTGTCTTGCTCATCAGACACAGGAATATATCAAATAAGCTATGCAGTTTCTTTTTTTGCAGGGCCAAATCCTTTCAGCCAGAAATACACTACTTTAAACCATGTAAGAATTTGTCCACATTTCCAGCAATTTATGGCTTGTATTTACATGTCAGCTGTGAAGCCAAAATCACTGGAAATATTTAAAACCTGGATACATGTTACTCAAACATGGTACCTAACCAGTGGTCTCATTAGTCCCATGTTGGGTCCCCAATGAACAAATTTCTAGGTGCAGTTTAAACTTCACTCTACCCCTCAGTCTTAGTCATGTTTTATTTCATATTTTATCCAACACTGCTTAGAACTGTGCTTTGTACATTAATATATTAATTGCTTATTTTACAGTGGCACTGTAAAGTCATAGTCCATATTTTTTATTTTTCTATTTAATGTTTATTTTATGTTACAACAACCTGGCAACTTGCTCCTGGGGTGTTTTTTTTTTTTGTTTGGTTGGTTGGGTTTTTTTTGTTGTTGTTGTTTTTTGGTTTTGGGGTGGGGTCTTTTTGGGATTTTTTGGTTTTTGGGTTTTCTTTTGTTTGTTTGTTTATTATGTAAATGTTATAGATGTAGGAAGTGGCTTAAAATGAACAAAATTATAATTAAATTCATGATAGTTTTTACACTGAAAATACTGTTACTAAACGTAAGCTCCCCTTAGACACTTCTGCTTGTTTTGTATTTTGCTTCAAATGTCTACAATTCTATTACTAAATCTACCTTCTCCTTTAAAAAACACACTGCATCCAGCTCAACTCCATCTCACTAAATCACCTTGTTAGTCATACTTTGATTCATTACATTTCACTGCCTTTCATATTTAAATGATTCCATTTCTTTCCCTACTCCCCACCCTACTTTGAACATGACAAGTCTCACTGTTGCAGTGATCCCTCATATTGCACCCTCACAGACCTCCCTCTATTAACACTTGATCATTCTGCCTGCAAGTTGTCCTGCAGAAGTGCCTTCCAAAACAATCCCAAATTTGCACATTCAGTCCAATCCCTTGATTCCATTTCCATTTCATGAGCACCAGGACAGTCAGCAGCACAAGGAGCCAAGCTGGATTTGCTGCATCATAAACCAAGGGATAAAAACTGACCTCCAGCCCTGCACCAAGCTCCTCCTGCCTGCTGGACCTGCCCATAGGGATTCAGCCAGGAATTCTGGCTCCATCCCTCTGCCCACAACCCCCAGGATTAAAGGGTTTGTGGAACACAAGATACAGAGGATTGAGGCACAGTGGAGTCTGTCTTATACCATGAAAATGGAACTATTTTCAGTCTACAGAGGGAAGAAGCAGCTGAATCTCCAGATGATATAAATATGATTATTATGGCATAAAGTGCTGTTCGTCCTTACTCTCTTCTTGACCAAAGCTACATTTCTCAGGGATTCCACTCACAATCAGCATTCACTTCTCAGACTTAATGAAGAAATGAAGCAATAGCTCCTCTATTCCCATAAAAATATTTTTCTTCACAGATTTCTTAACTGAGCCTTAGAAAAAGATCATCTCCAAGCTAAGCAAGGGATCAGCATTTCTCTTTAGAGAGTGCAGACATTGAAGTGCAGTAACCTGAGCTCAATTTGAGGATGAAGTGGTTGAAACAACACTAAAACTGGATGTTCTTCAGAGCTGCCCTCCCCATGGGTGTGTGAACAATCCTTGCTGCCAAAACTGGCTCTGGCTCAGTGCATTCCCCACTCCTGGCAACTCAGAGGAGACAGAATCTTCTCCAAGCTAATTTATCCTCCTGAAAGCTGCTCTGCTGCTCTTTGGCTTCTCCATCCAGGAGCTCAGTCCCTGGGGGCTGGGAGGTGCCCCTGGGCAGGGGCTGAGCCTGTCCTGGGGAATGAGGGCTGGAGAGCAGCCAGAGCCTCCAGAGCAGCCAGCAAGTGCCCCAAGCTGTTTGTAAGCTACAATATCGAAGTTAATATTTCTATTTGCAACTCATCAAGAGTTAGACTGGATTCAAAAAGCTGCCACATTTACCAGAAGCTGCAAATCCCAGCCTGAGTCATCCAATCTTCTGAACAATAACTAAATCCTGCCTGGCTGTAAGGTGTCTTCATCTTTCCAGAGGTTAAGAGAAATTGTTAGAAGGACTAGGATATAACTGCTTGCTCCAATGGAATTTTATTCCAAGTCAAATTAAAAATGGCTCAGTATCTTGTTACAGAAGGCAATCACTTTGAGCCCATCAGATGCTCACTGCTGTCAGGCAACAGTTTGTCTGAAGGAATCATGGCAATGTTTTTTGGTTTTTTTTCTCATAATCTTACCTTTTAAAATGTTTTGGAAATGCTTTTGGAATGAAAAACAATATTAAACATTCTAAATCATGATTAAGATCTAGCTATTAAACCAAAACAAGATTATTTTCTTTCCTCAAAACCATATCTTCATAGTTTGTAGCTGGAAAATCTGTGCAGGAAGGAATGATTCAAGCCTAAGAGCCACAAGCCAGAGAGAAGTGTTAAAATGTCTTTGTCCTGTTTAAATATCAAAGCTCTTCTGGGTATCATTTAGATCTACCCATCATAATTCAGGTACTTGTGAATAATTCAAGATGTTATGCTTTAACTTCTATCAGCAATTCCCCTGAAGAGGAGCAGTAAGTAAGCATTTCTTATAAGTTATAGCATGGATCCATATAATTAATATTTTAATGTACTTTACCTGTCTTACTGTTTGCTCTTGTGATATTAAGTTGGTATTAAATAAATAACACACTCAGCTAACTTGTCCTACTTTTCAAAGATGCTCCAATTTATGTAATTGCTTTATTTGATTTATTGTTGCATCTTTACTTGGGTTACATATTCTGTTAATCTGCTATCAATGCAATTAGCTATTTCTTAGTAGGAAATATTTTTAAATCAAGCCAGCATTTTTATTGCAAAAGGAATGCACTGCTTGTACTTCCTTGGAATCAAAATACCCTTTTTATGGTGGGAAGTAACCTGCTTCATCTTTGCATATTTTCCTCAGTATGCTGAAGCAAACCAGAGATGATGTGCTGTTATTCCAGCACAAGAAAAATAGTAGCACCCCAGTAACAAACCTCAAAGGTGACTAAAGGCACATAAAATCCTATGGAAACAACAACTAAAGTATACCCTCATTCTTCAAAAAAGAATTCAGAGAAAGCCTCTGTCCAAGTGACTGTAAATGATGTATCAAGCTTTCACAATTTTGAAATTAAATCTGGCAATATGAAGAAAGATTGGTTTCAGCTATTCTTATATGCTAATAGTGAAAAGTTAAAAAAACTTTACTGCATGAAGTAAATAAACATCTTCAGTTAGAAGGATAAAGAACAACACACAGCTTGTGTTCCTGAAATGAACTTCATTTCTGCTGTCCCCAGCATTGTGCACTGATGTCCTCCAGGAGCTGTGCCTGTCTGCTCTCCACACTCACAAAGACAACTCTCAAGGTAAACAGGGATGGGGACACAACGAGGAAAATCAGTCTCTGGAAACAGAGAGAAAATTAACTTGTTTATACTGCCCTCCTTCAATCATCTTCATTCATGAAGGATATTAATTTTGACTATTAATTAGAGTGGCATCTGTCTCTGCCCCACTGGCAGGAGACCAGGGAGCACGAGCAGCGTTGGCTGCTGCTCCAGGTGTGCAGTGAGTGAGAACTCATTTCTGAGCTCTCCACCACAGCAGCAACAATTTACACAGAGTCAGCTGGCTAAAACACACCTCCAAGAACACATTAAGTGAGGATGAGCAGTTCATGGAAGCATTCTGGACATACTTTCCAAACTTAACATCCCTTAGCAGAACAGCTCAGCAATGCGCTGAGATCAACTGCTGTGCATGAGGCAAAAGCTCAAAGCCCACAAACCTAATACAGGCACTATTCCATTTATTCCATAAATCACCTGGCTTTAGGAAAGCACACATCTACTACATAGTCTGAAAGAAAATTACTGCCATTATGTGTAAAACCTGCTGCATTTCCAAAAAGTTCTGAAAACACAGTAATAAACTGCTCTGCTAAATTTTTAAGACCTACAATGTAAAAGTGAACTGTTTCATATCTCTCAAGACTGGATTTCTCAGTGCTTTTTGTATTTTCCACTTTGTTCTCTTATTTCATGGCAAAAAACTCTGCCATGTCAGCATATGTACTATAATAGAAGTATAATTATATATGCTCTGCAAGGTAGAAACACCTCAAGTATCACATTTCTGGGAACTTGTACTGACAGCTGGGACACAGAAGCAAAATGCCCACTTGGACCATTTATGAATACCTGCATAATTCCAAATTCTTTCTGTGACTTCCATTATATTTGTGAAACTAAATTTACACCAATTTTAACTTTGATGCTACAGCACTGTTTCCAAGTCTTGGAGTTTCTCACTGCATCTATCAGTCCTGTAGTGTCAGACAAAAAGTTTCTATTTATGGCCAAAATGACAACACAGAGCACACATTTCCTTCCCAGTGTGCCAAATACCAGACTGATAGCAAAGGAATCTCAATATAATCCTCTAATGCCTGATACCCCTTCAAGCACCTCAATACATCAAGTGTTAAACGTTTTATAACACCTATAAACACTCCAAGAGTCTAATGAAGCCTATGCTACTAAGAGTGCAACAAGTGAAAGGTGGTGTAAAAATCAATTTTCTTTCACCTCAGCTGATTTATATTCCTTCCTGAACAAATTAATTTCACACTAAGCAACTGGTTTAATAAAACTTGAGAGCAGCCCTATATTAAAGAGTTTTGTTCTTACTCCAGGCAGAGATAACTTGGAAATAGTAGTAAAACAGCAGTCTGAGATTACTCTGCAATTTGTGAAGCTTGGCCTGCCTCATTTCACAGCTTTTTCTCATGGAGTTTTATTTCTGAACCTGTGAAAAGGAATTTTAAAAAGCACAATGCAGGTTTGCAGTCCAGAAATTACACTATAAACAATAACATATAAAAGTAAACCAGGCAAGTATGAAAATACATCCCAAGGAAATAAACACATTCAGAGCATTAGTGCCCAAACTGAGAATTAAGCTGTGCTTAATTCTAACCCTGTCTGCAATACAAATAGTTGTATTACAAATAATAAAATCTAGGGCATTGCTGAGATACTTGATAAGAAACAGGCTCGTGCCATTGCAGCACAGCTGGAATATTCAGCATTTCTGCCCTCTCTGCTGTTGGAGCTCTTTGCCTTTTCCCCATCCCTTACAGCCCCAAGAAATCCCTGCACACAGAAGGGCTCCTCCTCCTTCTCCCCATCCCCACAACCACCAACACATTCTGCTGGGTAATGAAGAAGACTGAGATAAAAACTGAATTTCAAAACAAAATCTATTTTCTATTCACAGATTGAAATAACAGTGACAAATTACATACATTAAGACCTCTCTGGAGCTTTGCTTGCAGATCTTAATTGCTCAATACAACTGCATTTTCTTGCAGAGACTTAAAACTTAACCAACTGAAAAAATAAAGCAAGTAGGATGTAACACTCTACAGAGTGCACAGAACACAAAACCAGGGGCTCAAGCTGACCAAAAAAAAAAAAAAAAAAAAAAAAAAAAAAAAAAGTAAATGTTCTGAAAACTGAGGTGAGATGAGCTTTTTTTTCCATTATTATATCTGTTGACTGTACTAACAAAAGAGGTCAACACTATGGACTGGATGCAACTCTTCTCTTCTCCCACCTCTCTTGCACATCTTCCTGGGGCTTCCAGGGTATAATGCTAAGGCAAAAATGTCCATAAAAACAGGTGCACAGCAGAAATAGGAACCTGGAATGTATGCAAAACATGGGTGATAAATAATTACAACATGATTTGAGTAATTTCAGATATATTAATGCATCCCTAAAGTGTTTGTTTAAATACTGGTTTTAAAAGTAATTTGACTTTTTCAGCAATAGGCACAGTATTGCGATTGTGCTAAGCATTTTTAGCCAGCATGGAGATTTGATTTGCTTGCTGTTGATTGAAAAACAGATGAACAAAATCACTGCTTTTTTTCTGAGATGAAAAATATCATTTGAGGCTTCAGGTTTATGTTTTCTGATGTTGCTTAGGATGAAAAAGCTAATGTGGTTTGTGACCTCAATGCCAATCCACCAGAACATGAAGCAGCAAATAGACCACAATTAGATCCACAGTGGTAACTTAAATGTAAAGTAACACAAGATAATTGAAAGTTGTTTTCTTTTTTCTCATCTCACCTGCATAAATATTCGCTGAATGACATAAAGGTGTGAAAGCACACAAAAAAGGAGTTTCCCATTAGAGGCTGAAATATGAACACTGCCATTCAGAGTGGGGGCAGGATGTGGCAGGAAGAAAGCACACACTGCTCTAGTTTGTGGAAAAGCAGTCAAGGAAATAATTTATCTTCTTGTTTCCAAAATATAAAAAAAAAATACTAAAAGAAGATTTGATAATTGGAAAACTTTGCCTATCTGACTCAAATAATTTTAAGGCAGTTCCAAGGAAACNCTCTAGTTTGTGGAAAAGCAGTCAAGGAAATAATTTATCTTCTTGTTTCCAAAATATAAAAAAAAATACTAAAAAGAAGATTTGATAATGGGAAAACTTTGCCTATCTGACTCAAATAATTTAAGGCAGTTCCAAAGGAACAAAAAAAGGAGAAAAGTTTTATAGGAAAGGCAAATAAATGAAGGTTTCTTACATAACAAATCAACATGTCAATTATTTCAACAAAGAGCAACTAGTGGAACATTTGACTGAACTCCATTTCCAAACACTGCACCAATGATTTTCCTTGACACTGTGGAAGGTTATTAACAGATTCCACTAGAAATTGGAGAAATTTAAGTATTAATGGAGTCTTTACAAGAAATTAAGAACCAAATGAGAAAATCCTTATGTTTAAGGCATTCAGGTTAATTATTTCAACCTGGTGGACAAAGTAAATCTTAGTTTCAACATTTATGTTTCTAGGTAAACTAAAAAGGGTGATAACCTACATACTCTATTCAAGCTCCTGACCCTACCCCCATGTTTGACCAGGTATGATTTTAACCTAATGAAAACTGCATGGTGTAAACTGGCAGATCAAATTATTCCTTTTTCACATTCTGATGGAGTAATTAATAGTTGTCCCAGCTTACTGCAGTAAGCCATGCTTTAAAAATCCCTCCAATTCTAGAGTGGTACTTAAGAACCTTGGTTTTAGCAATTTCAATGATTCTTAGATTGGTTTGAATGACAAAAAAAAAAAAAAAAAAAAAGAGCCCAGTTCAGTTCTGAAGGTTTTGCTTGTGTTTCTGATCAAGCCTTTTTTTTTTGCTCAGTCCTTTGTTTCCAGCACAGAGTGCCAGGCAAAAAAAGCTTTACATAAACAATAGTCTTCTCAAGAACCATCCATAATCCATTTGTAAGTCCCTCCTTGCTTACACCATCAGCAACAAATGCCAGGCCCAGTCTCTGACTGTATTTGAAATTGTTTCACACCTTTTAAACACAACTTCCCACCAAAGGGCATAAGGAATTTCAGCAAACTCTCCTATGCCAGATTCCCTTTGCTTCCATGTGCTGCCTTCACTACACAAAACACAGATCACCAGATCTGATTATTATCTCTCTACCTGATAATCAGGATTTCAACCCTTCTTTCCTTCCACTACTACTTTTGCCAATCTTTTCTGCTATAAAACATCTGTATCAGAATTGCATTCATTTCTTAACCACGGTGCCATTTTCCTGAATTGACAGGAAATTTGCAAATAAAAGTGCAAGTCTCAGAGCAGGCAAGGCAAGGCAGAGGGTGGGCTGGGGGAGCCAGGGTCCCTAAGAAGGCAGACTTGAACAGCAGCTCTTTGCCAAGCAGCCAGAGCAGGATATTCCAGTGCTTTTTGTTGATTTAAGGTCTGTGGCACACTGCAGCTGTCACAACGAAGGGCAGACAAAAGACAGGCTGTTGACTGCAAAATGCTTTAAAGCACAGCAGTTTTATAAAGTATTCACTTGGCATTTGTCTCCTGTAACATGTCTCTGTGTAATACAAGGTATTTCTCTCCCTCCTCGCTCTTTAGAGAGATATGAAGTTGAGTGTACTGACTGGTACTTAACAATCAGATTTTGTCAGCTTTTGTGCTGAATGGCACCTTCCTTCTGCCATCACCCTTCCCAGCACTATTCCCAGTGTAAATTATTGCCTCATTCCCGGGGAAGGTGACAGATCCATGCACTACCTCGCAGCACTGAGCTGGGGAGGGATCCACGTGCTGTCAGGCAAATCACCCTGATGGCACATAAATCCTCCCTGCTGTCACCAGGGCCACTGCCACCTCTGCCTGCCTCCCCTCTGCTCTCCTGGCACTTCCCTACCCACACACACACAGCCCTGGGGCTGGAGGGGCTGACTGCTGGCTGCAGCTTTGGCAAGGTGCACACAGGATGTGCTTTCCCTCACCCAGTGCTGCTCTGACCCAGGTACCCCTTTTCTCCCTGCAGGAAAGGCCCCCGAGACTGAGAGACCCCAATAAAGCCCCACGTGCTGTGCACAGGTGACATGTGCCTGTGGACCAGCAAAAAAAAAACCCCACAAGCTTCAACCCTTCCCAAAATGATCCATCCTGCCCTCTGGCCAAGTCCTCTCCACAAATCCAGCTCTGATCATCCACAGGTAAAGCCCTGGGAAAGGCTCAGGTGAAAAGTTTAACTGGTTGATTCTACAATGAATCAGGCAAAGACATACCCGGAACACCAACAAACCAATTAGCAAGACACCATCCTGTTAAAATTATTTGATTCTCAAACAAATCCTCTCCCTCAGTCCAAGAGGAGATCTTAACACCTTATTTTAACGTGTGAGACCATAACCTGTGGCTCAGATTGCTCTGAATGGAGCTCATCTGAGCATAATTTCACTGCTAATGGGAGCTCTACAAGGAACTCATTTAGTTCAGCTGAGCTCATTATTCAGCACAGAACTGAATAATTTGTGCCTGAGAAGTTTGATGGCATTAACAAAATTCCAAAACAACTGCTGGTGAAAGAACTTTGCTTTCACCACTCTGCTCCTCAGAAAGACACTCGGTCATGTGCTCAGGATCCAGAGGATGAATGAAAATCATGAGCTAAGGAAGCCTTTCCATCAACAGGAGGAACAAGATGTGAGAGGAGGCAGCAACAGCTGTGAACAGAATTCACCTCTGTCCCAGAGTAAGTAGAAAATCTGAATTCAGCTCAGAAACAGCAACGACACACATGCACCAGGCTCTGCAACACACAGAATGCAAGGCATTACAGGGCACTATTTTAAATAAAACATTCTGAATATCTTTATCTATAAACTATTCAGAAGTGCACACCACTGTTTCTGATCCTCATCACTGAGGGGAAAGTTCTAGGAAACACAATTACCCACTTCATTCCAAAGTGAGGAACTGGAATCCAGTGGCATTGTCACTTAAGAGAAATCCATTCTACAGCTGCCTGAAGCATTGCAGTTTCAAATCCCACAGCAAGCTCCTTCCCTGGAAATATTTAAAGATCAGCTCCAGAATAATTTCAGTTCTAAATTACCCTGTTCCTTCCTTCCTCTTCATCAGGTTCAGATTTTATTTATTCTACTTTTTGCTGTCATAGTAATATATTACTGAAAATACATTTTCAACTATTTTAAGAAAAGAACGTGTTTTTAAAATAATTTTATCTTAGTCAAGAAATCACTTTGAAATAGTGTTACAGCTCAAATAAATTTATAGTTCCTGGAACCAATATAAGTGTGTATTTCCCATTTTCTTTTTAGCTGTGTATATAATGAATTTCACAGATTTTGCTGATGCAAACACAAGCCAGTCTTAAAGAAATTCCTTATCAGTAACAGAGACAAAAATCTGCAAACAATGTTAAGTGATAATAAAAGAAGATGGAGAATGGATCAGCTAGGCTGTAAAAATCAGCTGGAAGAACCTTTTTAAGTATAAAAAGGGAGGCAGAAACATTTTCACCATCATACTCATACTACTCTCACATAATCCAGGCCCAAATTATTTGCATGGACTGATGTTGTAACAACTGATGGGTTTAGTTCAGTTTGGGGGTGGAGGGAGGGGATCTGTGTCTGTGCACCTCGAAAAAGAAAATAAATTTGTCTGCAAAATGTGCAGAACAAGAAGGAAAAATAAATAAATTCTTACAAGAGAAGATTATAAAATTTAAATCAGGTATACAACACAAATGCACACTTATAGAGTAACACATTTATACTGATTTCTATCAATGTTTCTATAGCAAAATCAGACTCATACCAGGGAAGGGTCAAGAGAGATCTGTGATAGCTTTGGCAGGAAAAACAGATAAAGAATTTGCAGATTATTTAAACTGTATTATGTTGTAAATCCAACTATAAACAAAAAGCATTTGGAAGTAATTTGAATATTCTGATCCCCGCCCTACCTGACTTTCAATTAATTCTCAAGACAGTTATTTTATCTGTTCACCACTGTATTTAATGCTTGATTTCATCATAATAAATGATGTGATATTTTTAAAGTATCGAGTGTCTTTTTTTGCCGTGAGAAATGGAAAGCCAAATTTGGCTTACCTTTATCTAAGAATTATGCAGCATATTAATGCAGCTTGCCTGTGGACTAAATTAGAAATCCCTGTGAGCAGTGTCAGTTTTCCAAAGCTGGTGCAGGTTTGTGGTTCTGGGTTTGGGTTTCTGCTCCTGACAATTGATTGTTTTACTCCAGTGAGGATCCTCATAGCAGTCAGTGCCACCCTGACTTCACCTGTGGTATCCCAAGAGGACTGAGGAGCACAGCCTTAAAACTGAAAGGAAATACAAGAGCTTGCCACTGGATCAAGGAAATGCTGGAATTTTGTGTCCCTGAGCCTGTTGTGATGACAGGCAAACATTAACCCCCAGCCTGGCTACTAAAAAAGTAGAAATATTTTTTGTGCTTCACCTATGGAAATATAACCCAGCCTATACAGAAACATTCCAAATTTGACCAGTTCATGCTAGGGAAGCTACAAAGAGCTCGTATTTGGTATCTAACTTCAAATTTTTATCAACTTTGAGAACCCCTTCTCTCAAAGAGGCTTCATAGGTAAAATTCTATTTGCAGTGGAGGACAAAGCACAGATAAAACAAATCACTCCAATTAAGATTTTAAAGCTAACAAAGCAGCTGCCTGCCTTCATTTCTGCCATGGATGGGTGCCATTTGAGAACCAGGCTTCAGTTTTTCCTCCTTTATCTCCTGCAGTATTACAGTTTTTGATGAGTTTGTCCATAGCTGCTGCTCTGTGAACTCCATGGAATATTTTGCTCACAGACAATGATTTTTGCTGTGTCTTTTACTCAGGTGTGGCAATATAGAAGAGCTTTCTCCCTGCTAGTGCAGCGTACCTGGACCTGGGCAGGGACAGAATCTCACCTACAAAATTATTTTCTTTTTTTAGTATACAGAAAAAGAAAAACAAATTCCATAGCATGACAGCATAAAAAGTCAGGCTCACAAGCAGAAAGCTGCCCACAGTTGACAGACACGAATGTAAAGGATTTTTACCTACATGACAAATTAAGGCACTGACCAAATCATTATTAATAACTGAACTATGCAGCAAGTTCTAAATAATTTTGTTACTGATAGCACCACAAACTCTACAATCTAAGCATCTTCCCAAAAGTCTGCAGCCAACTAATAGCAGATTTTTACTGCTGGAACACATTTTGGCAGAAAGAACTGGGCAGCATGATAAAACTTGATAAATCTTTGAAAGAGAGGACTGAAATAAATTCCTAAGATTTCACCTCCTAATAGGTATTCTATTGCACAGTGAAGCAAAGTGGAAATTTTAGCATGGCAGGTCAATTACATCTCTGTAGAAAACGCACAGTGTGGCAGTAAATAAGTAAATAAATAAATCTGAATAAATAAATAAATAAATAAATAAATCTGAGCAGGTCACCAGGGTGTCACATCCAGGGAACACAAACCCACTGCACAAGCCAGCATACTAAAACAGATATAAAGAGAAAATTAGCTTTATGGAAAGCTCTATATAAGCGTGTGAAATTATTAAAAACAGACATTTAGAAAATTAACACCTAGAAAAACCAATTTTGCCAAAGGAGAAAGAGCAGGTTAATCCACAGCAGCATCAGAGGATCAGGACACTGTACACCACAACCATGATTATTCTGCAAAGTTCAAACACAGCTGAAAACACAGAGCCAGTGTCACTCATTCCAAACACCAATAGCTTCAATTCATCTATGTGCAACTGCACTTCTTGGAAATGTCCTTTTTCATGGAACCAGAAGTAATTTTAAAAGGCAGGATGGGTGCATCACAATTGAAATAAAGGTTCTTTACATAAGTACTTTTGTGAGAAAAGGCAGAAAATGAAACTAGGCTAGATCTTGAATCTCAAAATGGGATGGGGAGACCAGGAGATGAAAGAGAGCTTGTAAAGCCCTTTTTGTGTCTGTGCACAGGCACACGAGGAGCTGCTGCTCTGGGACTCCTGCAGGGCACTGGGCAGGAATGCAAAGAGCACTGGGCTGAAAATCAGCCCAAGTGTACCTGTCAATACTTCCAGTCTGTGTTTGGACTGTGAGAATGGAGCACAGGCAATAATCTCTCAGTGACTGGAGTGGGATGATGACAAACAATTCCCTGCTTGTTGGCCATAACATGAACACCAGAGATGAACCCACCACCTTCTCAACTCTGAAAGGAAATACAGAGCAGGAAGTCTCTGGCTAGATACAAAACAAGGACCATGACCCATTTCAGCACCTCCTGGCCTGGCATAGTTTAAACCCCAGTGGCAACTCATATCCCATACAGCCCACTGCTCACTTCCCACCAAGGGGGTGGGGGAGAGAATAGGAGGAGTAAAAGCAGGAAAAATAACGAATTGGGATCAGAACAATTTAATAGCTGAAATAGAATAAGAAATTGTGATGAAAATTTGAAAAAAAAGAAAAAAAAGAGAGAGAGAGGGAGAGAAGAAAAGAAAGGAGGGAGAGAAATAAACCTCAAGAAAAACAAGTGGTGCAAATGAACAAGTCACTCCCCACTAACTGAGCAGTGCCCAGTCAGTTCCTGAGCTTTTCCCTCCAAGCTGAGCATGATTCCAGAGCTCTGGAATAACCCCTGGGATGGCTGGGGGCAGCTGTGCTGGCTGTGCCCTCCCTCCTCACTGTCAGGGCAGTGTGAGAGGCTGAGCAGCCCCTGGCTCAGTGCAAGCCCTGCTCAGCACCAGCTGAACCACAGGTGCATGGCCAGCACTGCTCTCACCCCAAACCCAGCACACAGCCCCAGCACAGCCAGGGCAGGGTGTGGCCCTAACAGAGAGGGACAGCCTTGTTTCACCTTGGGAAACATTTCCCTCTGCACTGGAAGCAGAGAGAAGGCTCTAAAGGGAGTGAAGCTCAGCAGCCTACACACAAATCCCTTTTTCAGCTGTTCAAAGGTCCCATTCCCAAATCCCAGGACATGCTGAGTGAGGGATTCCATTCATTTTCTTTGGATGGAAGTGGTAAACAAGATGTAAGTTAACTATAAAAGAAGTAGGTATCAAGAAGAATAAGCATTCTCCCTTTGATTCATGTTGTGTTGAGCTATTTTATAATCTACCTACATCCACAAATACATCCCTAAACATCAACACCAAATCACTCACAACTACCATTAAATAGCATTTCATCAGTGTATCACTTTATGGCATTTAAAAGACTTTATTTCCATACATCCAAATGCCACAGCAAATTATTTCAAACCAGTAAGAAACACAAATAGTTAGAAGGTTACGTGTGGCACCTTAATTTACATTTCAAATTGCAACAAAGTCATGAATGTGGCTTGACATGAGAAATGTATATACTGAATTAGATGAAACCTGTCCTATGGGAATACAAACCCACCAGGGTGTATCACTGGCTAATAAAGGTCCTGCATGCTGTTTATTTTGGAGCTCCTCTCTGCCTGCCTGCTCCCCAGGAGCCTGACTGCCCTGCTGCTGCTGGGCCCATGGGGGTCATTGGGCTCCTGTGGATAAATTCAGTGTGTGGCACAGCTCTGAGAGCCCTTCCCTTTCCTGTTCCAGCACAGAGAAAGATCCCACAGGTGGTGAAGAGGTGAGGCACAACCTGCACCCACCTTCTCTGTAGTCAAGTTGATTTTAGGTTCGACTTCTGCTGTATTTACAGTCTTGACTCAGCAAAGCAAATCAAACCAGTGCCACTTTCCTCTTTGTTTTCACAGGTCCTGTTTGTGTGTTTGGGTTTGGCTCGTTGCAACTATGAGGTCAGGGTATAAAATACTGGCTTTTATGTGTATTATATATAATTATATATAATTTATTATATATTGGCTGCAAGTTCCACCCAGATTTCCTCTTTATCCCCTAGGTAGCTGTTCTCTGTAATAACCAAGGATTAACAAGTTACCAGCACCTCCACAGCCCAAATGATTGGGCTATTCAGCTTCTCACCTTCACCCCCACCTCGTGCAGGAGGTAGAGCAACCAACACAGATTGCAAATCTGCTCTTGCTGGGGTTAAAGCCAGCCCTGGTTATTGATGGGAATGCTTCCTTTGAAGCACAGTAAAATTTGAGTCCTCATGCTGACAGTCATGAATGGAGGTATCACAAGCCCCCAGAGTACATAAACTCTAGAAATAAGCAAGTCGGCATTTCCTCTGAATTTATTTGTAATTGATCAACTTTGGTGCCTAAGAAAATACAAAACTTTTCTTGTCATCAAAAACTTATGGAAAGACACCACTCAGTCGAATTTTCTGGTGTTCTAACAAGGTCTTGTCAAATCTCAGTGTAGCCTTTTCCTCAGGGCACTGGCCTTGCAACCAAGCACAATTTCAATTTGTAAGGATTCAATGATTTTTCCAATACCTACCACAGAGCACGTGAAACAATGGCTTAGAAAATATTAGAAAAGGTACATGGATAGAACAAACCCCACCAAACTGACACAACAAATCACTTTGGAATAGTCTCAAAATGAATAAATATGGCTGGAGTGAAGGAAAAAAGGTCTTTCATTACAAGATGAGCAATTACAATTCAGCCTAAGCAAATGATTGTGACTCTGAAACTCAGCCTAAGAAATCTGTAACTAGTCACTGTTCACATTATCATTCTAGTTTCAACTTTTACCATTTTAACAGGTACATATGTGTAGAAAATGTATTTTTTAAATTCCATGTAGGATTCAAGAGAATGGGAGAGGAAAGGGATATGGTAGCTGTAACATTTTCAATTCCCCTTATTCATCTGTGTCAAGTTATAAATAAAAATTACTATTAGAATGAAGTGAGTTGCATGATGCTATTTCTTCAGTGCCTTGTGACACCAATCTGCAAACCTGCTGAGTTTTCAGATAAACAGTTTTACTTCAAATACCTAAATTATTTAACGTCTTATGCAAAGAATGTTATTTCTGTCAAGGTAACGTGTATATTGATATACTACTGAAGTGAGATTCCCTTCCAGAAATAGTATTGTTATGAGCTCCTTGGATGCACAGGTGAACAATAATGGAAGTGAAAATCTCCTGGGGCCTGTCTTCAATCTGTAACTTGTTCCAGAAATTGTGTGTTCCTGGAGGAGAACACTTGCAGCCCTTTATTCCACACTAACTCACGTAATTGCTTCAAGCTGCTTTTCTGTTTGCATTATTTCCCACCTTCTCACACATTCAGAAAGAAACCATTACCCTTTTTGCTGCCAGGCTAATCAGTACCACAACTTTACACCTGCTAAAACTGCTAGATAAGGAAAAAAAAAAAGAGAGAGATGGGATAGCAGAAAACATCCTTACTGCCAAATTATGTATTTTCATTAAGTTCTCTTTCCTTCAGAGGAAAAGAATCTCTGAGGCTTGCATAAATCAATAAAAAGTACTGGGTTTATAATGACAGAAAAACAGATCTGTTTAATTTATTAAAGCATATCCATATCCTTCCAGGCACACAGACTCCTCTCACCCCCAATGCATTGGGCAAACTCAGACAGAACAAATGGAAACTTGACACAGAGAATGCAGAGTTTCCTTTATTATTCAGGAGAATATTTCTGGTTGACTTGGGAAGCCATGCATTCAAAGGGATTGAAGTTCAGCATCTGTTCCCATCACATTACCAGGATTTTAGCTTTCCTTTTGCTATCATTTCAATGCAGATTTTTTAAAACAATGAAGGAATGGCTGAAAAAACTTAATGAATAAAACAAAATAGAAACTTTTTTTTTAATTCAGCAGGTGATTTTTGCTCTGAGAGGCATATCCTTCCTCCTGTCCACATTCTCTGAATCAGGCTTGAGGAGTTATGAGGAAAAGGAACCTTTTTAATATAGCTCCAACCTGAGTGCAAGCATTTAGCATTAAGGGACCACAAACTGCTCCTCTGAGAACTTCTCTCCCTGCTCTCACAAAGAGGTTACTTGAGAAGGGACAGGATTTTTAAAATTTCAAATTTTAAAATTCATCAGAAACGACCATTTTCAATACAGCCAGTAGAAAATACAAAAGCATAAAATACAAAAAACCCAAACCCCATCTTCACAATCACATTCAATAACTTGGTCTGTCAATTACAGAATGTATCTTTTGGACAAATCACTAACACAAATCCCACCTTACTGAAAGCCATTAGTGATGTTCATTTATCTCAGCTGCAGGAGTACAGGACTGAGACAGAGCTCTGTGGGTACACAACATCCCCCATCCAGCACAGACACCAACAAAATGCAGCTCCCAACTTTGCAATGTTCATTTAATGTTGATTTACCACAAGATTTTGAAATGGAGAGGTGTTCACAGAACAGCTGAAGTTTGTTTACTGGTGGGATCTCTGCACATGCCTGGACTTTGCCTGTCTTTTAGGATAAAACTTGAAAACGAGCACCAGGCCCTAGACATGAAGAAGTTGTCCCTTCTGAGGATTATTTGCACAATTATCATGCCAGCCCTTCCACTGGGAGCAGCAGCAAAGCAGCCAACATTTGTGCCACACTTTCCAAGGGATTAGTTTTAGGATGCATTACTCAAATAAACAGATCACTTCACTGTGCTGAACACCTTGAAAGATCAGGTTGGCAAGCAATGTGTGACTTCTGATCATAAAAACCACAGAAGGGAAGTAACTCCAGTAAGTCAAATACTGGGGGTTTTTAGGTTAATTTTGGGGTGTTTTTTGGTTTTGTTTTTGTGTTTTTGTTTTTTGGTTTTTTTTTTTTTTTAGATGGACTTTAATTTGTACTAAATAAAAGGATTAACAAATATAAAGGCACTTTAACCTACATTCTCTCCTATGGTAACATTCTTAACTTTTAGCCTGTGTTATCTGTTATCATGAGAGCATAAAGGATGTGCAGCTTTTACAAAACAGAGGCACTTCTAATGGCAGTTTCCAACCTGTGGCCTTTTGCACCTCCCCAGATTGGCCATAAAAGCTCCCTGTCAGCTGCAGTAACATCAACATCACTGCCCAGAAACTGAGAGGCTCCACAGGAACAACTCCCTGCACTATTAACTGCTTAGGGCTGGCTCTGGGCTCTGCAGAAACATCCCTTTAAAAGCAGTAAAACAGCTTTTGTTCTCTTTTCAAGTGGAAGTAAGCAACATTCAGAAGTGACATGAAAGGGACTCAGAGTTTACAGTACTGGAAGTTGTGACTGACAGTTGCATCTTTCATTTAATACAAATGAAAGCTAAAAAGCTGGGGCAATTTTAGTAGATACTTTTATACTGGCCTCCAGTTTGGGTTAACCAGAATTGCAGTGTGGAGAATCAGCTCTGCTCCCAGAACAAAGTTATCTATCAGTTTTTAGTACAAAGTATGACGTAAACCACAGCCTGAACCCTTGGTGTAAATAGTTTAACTGCAATCAGAGAACAGGATAGAAAAGGGACCCACACAAAGATCACTGTGTCCAAGTCCCTGCTCTTTGCAGATCTTCCTCAAACAAACTCCCAGACTGAGATCATCATCCCAGTGCTGCTTGAACTCTAACAGGATTTGTGCTGGTGCCTTGGCACTGGAACAACAGGAAAAAACCCAGGAGCAATTCCTTTTCAAAACAAAGCAGAAAGTCTCAAGTTCCCTTATGCTTTCTGTTGCTTAATATCTTTAAGGCTGGATACACAGGAAGATCAGTTCAGTGCAGCTCCACTGATTTCTTCAAGGTGTTTTTTAACTAAATACATTAAATGCCAACCCCTGACATCTATCCATACATCTACACGAGGGCATCTCATGAAGTGCTGTGTTCAGGGACAACCACAACCATAAAGGTTGCACCAATTTTAGTTGATACCATTTATTTTTACTTTTGGGCCAATACAAAGGCATCTCAGCAAACCCAGCCAGCCAAGACCTCAGCAGGGACTTGTCAGGAACTCAGGCTGTGCTTGCCTAATCCAGAAGATTTCTCCCTGAAGGTTCCTCCACCCTGAAGATCGCAAGGCCAGCCAGTGCAGCTGCCTGCTGGAATCACACCCTGGGGCTCCAACACCCCCTTTCTCCTGGTCTGGTAACCCGAGGGCAGCCCAGCTCCTGTGCTGCATTTCCACCCTCCTTGCCCTGCTGACAGACAATGCAGACCTTCACCAGCCACCCACAGCCCTGAGCAGCTGCCCACTACACGGAATTAGCTTTTCATTTTTTCCACTTCTGCTGCTCTGAAGCTAGTTTGCTGTTGGGAAACAGTCAAGCAGAAGATCAACTACACCTTTCTGATCCCAGACAAAACCAGAGACACCAGGAAGCAGAGATGAATGATTCTTGAGGCAAAACCAGCAATCTGCTCCCAAAATCAAGGGAAGAGTCAAATACTGAGGACCTCTGAACATTTTAATCAGCTACAGATGCCTCATAGGTATTATTTTCCACTTCTAAAAAAATCCCAAAACAAAACCCACACAAAAATCCCAAGCAAACAAATAGAACCAACAAACGCCAAGTATAAATCAAGAAAATATTATTAATTAAATTAAATAAATAAGTAGAACAAATAAATAACANAATTAAATTAAATTAAATTAAATAGTTATTAATTCTTCAGTGGTAGATTTTCAGGCAATGCCTGAACAGAAATACGAGTGCCCCTCTGTCTCGCAGGTGGTAGGACAAATAAGGTAGACAAATGTATACTAAACAAGGTGAGAGCAGCACCTTGCAAAGAGACTTCAGACTTTGCATTGCAAATTCTTTGCAGAAACTCTCCTTTTTCATATGCACAGGGATGTCTGTGGGGCCAGGACCTGCACTGGAACTGTGACAAACACACCCAGAATCCTGCAAGGGACTCCAGAATCAGAACCTCAGCAGACAAAATGTCCTTTCCTTTTCATTTCCACGTGGTGTATTTACAGAGTGAGCACAGACATTGGTTTGCCAGCAAATGATGGCACTGTCAGTGTTTAGTTCTGCCCTGGTAGGAGCTGCTGCCATGCCCTGGGTACTCACATATGCTGTGTGCTCACACTTATTTCCACCAAATAAATTTGTAAATGCAGACATTTAGACAGAGCTACACCTACCTGAAGAAACTGCTGCAAAAACTTCCACAAGAACCTCACTGATCACTCTTTAGGATAAAACCCTTCAGTACCAGGACAGGATTTACCAGGGGTTATTAATTATTCTGCATGCAATTTCTTCATGTCAAACAAAAAA